>PVHY01029222.1:0-14523 GCA_004024945.1 Uropsilus gracilis | reverse complement strand
TTTTTTTTTTTTTTAATGTAGCCATAAAAATGCTGGTGATAACTACCCAGTAAATTGATTTTGTACCTTTGTCATAATTTGTGACTTGCAGATTGAAAAGCATGGATCTGGTGGGGACAGGTGTATAAGCAGACAAATGTTAACTACTGGATGAGATTCTCTATTAGGACAGTGTGGGGTGTACTTGGGGCTAGAAAGAATTCCTAGGTGAGGTGATTCCAAAAGATGGACATTTTTGAGGAGATACAGAAGACAAGAAAGGACTTTTCTGCAGAGGGAGCCTATTTCTTTATTTTCATACAACATTAGTTATCTTTGTATAGTTATTGTTCCCCGTGGATATGGCCTTCTCATCAATAATGCACCCATATATTGCCACCCAACTCCCCTTTTCCTGGGTAAGGACCTGCACTTCTGGCACACAGGAAACCAGGCTGCTCAGATATCCAGGAGTGACTGTGAGATAGGTAGCCTGGCTTAGCACATCAGGAACCTCATATAGGGCAGGAGTATGGCATGGTTCTCTGGGCACCTTGATTTTTAAGCTTTGCAGAAGGAATAGCACAAAAAGTTGAAGATAGATACAAAGATGATATATCTTATGGTCTTAGGGTGATGGAACTTGTGGAATGTGGAAGGTCCATTCAATAATTCATAGCCCACCTCACTCTTTCAGCTTCAAATTGGAGTTTTTCGGAGTGGTGCCACTTCCTTCATCCAGCTCTTGTCATCACAGGGAGCCACAATTGTGACCTCCAGCTCCTTTGATGGAGCTAGCCACTCTCTGGGTCATCTTACTTGAAATCCTCCTTCACAAGAGCCTAGAAATGCCTTCCTCTCAGCTTGTTGGCAAGACACAGACCCTGGTTCTCCTTCACAATTGCCTGAATGTCTCTCCTCTGTTCCAAGAATGACTTTTCTTCAGATGATACTTCCAATATTCAGGAAATGAGGGGAAGCAGTTTCCAACACTTCTCTAGAGTTCATTTCACTCTAGGGTATTTTCCGGAAGACTAAAAAGAACTCCCTTGGCAGGTGATTCTTGAAAGATGAGTGGACTAATGCACACTTTTTTTATCTTGGAGATAAAAAAAAATTTATTCCTTCAACTATGGAACTGTTCAGAACAGTAGAGTAGATGCCAAGGCCCAGGCCAAGGCATGGAGTATATACAAAGGATCAGCGCGTGGTATCTATCTCACACAGGGCAGGGCCAGGGGAGGCTGCATGTTCGGAGGCCTGCAGATGCTTGACTCTGAGTGTACTTCATTTGTTCAGTAGCTAATAGTCTGAAGGGAATTATAATAACATTTAAAGCCTTTACCTTTAAATGGTCGCTGTAAGTTCAACTTGAAACACCAAAGAAAAAAGGTATGGTCAGCCTGCAAAAAGTATTTTGATGCCCAGTGTATAGATAAAGGAACTGCTCTCAAACAAATGACAAACTAAGTCACACAGCCATTAAGAGGCAGATCTAGGATTTGAACTGCTCATTTCCAAGCACTGCCCACCAATGCTCCTCCTTGCTTTAGTGTGCTTAACACTAATAATATTATGCTTAACCAGTAATGTTGGTTAAAATGCAGATTCCCAGGAACCCTTCTAGGCAGTCTGGGATGGGCCTGAAAATCTGCTTTTTCAAGAGGTACCATATTGATTCTTAAATATGTCTGAGGATTATACTTTGAGAAATACCATAGTAGACAAATTTCAGTTTTCTTCTGGTTCTGAGATTCCATAGTTCTTCCGCTTTTATATTTATCTGCTCTGTGTATAAACTCAACAGGGGCTTATAAAAATCCTAGTGTAAGAAGGTGATTCCTATCTTCAAGGGGTTCACTTACATAGTCTCAGGAGTTGAAACACTAAGAGACTCCAGAAACATGTAAAGGGCAGTGTTGTCTTAATCTGCCCTTACTAAACCCCCACCCCCTGAATTTGCTGATTCAGCCTTTTACCACAAGAATGAAAATCTGCTACCAAGCCTGGCTTCTTGTTTCAGCCAGCATGGTTAGCTTCAGCCAGGAGTAGCCTAGTAGGTCAGGCTGTGTGTGTGTTTTGGGGAACTGGCATCTCTGCAGCTGGTGAATGCCAGCAGCAAGACATAGGAAGCACCTTTTCTCTCTCTCTCTCTCTCTCTCTCTCTCTCTCTCTCTCTCTCTCTCTCTCTCTCTCTCTCTCTCTCTCTCTCTCTCTCTCTCCTTAAATTGTGCTGAGTCATCCTCCCAAGTAGCTCCAGAAATTATAGGACTTTAAGAGCGGCTCCTGTCTGTTTGCAGGAAACTTCCAACCGCATGTGGTCACTCATGGTCTTCATGCCAGGCTTCCATGTGTTCATTCATATTCTTGGTCATTTCAATTTTCACTTATTCCTTTTGCTTTTTTCTAGTTCCCTCCACTCTTTCCACACAAGGGACAGGAGAGAAGGGGCTTTATGTCAGGACACTGAATGCACTCACCAGTGCTAGTGACCCTTACCTGTCACACTCTTACCAGGCACCAGACACTGTACTGCTGTGCTTGGGTCATCTGTCATACCGCACAATTTTAGAGTAACTCTCTAAGGTGGGTCTTGTGTCTCTCACTTAGATATTGTTCTGGAAATGGTAAAACCTGGATTTGAAAACAAGTCCTAAAGAGCAAAGCTTACTAACAGTGCCTTGTCTTGGGGTGGGGAGTAGGAAGTGGTGACACAAGGTTATGATAGTTGTCATTTGAGGAGACACTCTATATATGCATTAATTCCTTGTCAGGAGTTAGTAAATGCCTGGGGTTTCACCCACCTGGAATTGTTTTGTTTGTGTGCTGTCTTCCTCTAAATGGAAGCACTAGTGTGTCTGGAGTATTTGGGTAAATCAAGGCTCAAGTTACACAATAGTCTGACCTTCTGACTTGAAAGGAGGTAAGGTCCACTTCAGTGGGAGCTAAATCTTAGAAGGCAGAGGAAAATACAACTGTAGCTTTCCCCTAGCATAGTTAACTTTTTAAGAGTATTGATGGGAACAAGTGCGTAAACTTCAGGAATTGAAAGTGGAACTGAAAAGTATGATCAATCTTTGCATGAATACCCACCACCTCCATCATCTGTGGTTCCTTTGTGGTCTCTCCATGGTGAGCTGTTCAGAACTCCTTCTCTCCTAGATTCTGCAACAATTTCCACTAGTACCCCTGCCTCAGGCTTTCTGGAGAAGGGATAGCACAAAGACTTGGGGATGGATAAGCATATGGGGTATCTTGTGACACTAGGAATTCAGGTCTTTCTATGACCTTAATGCAAATCTTCCCAATATGCAACATCTCTGCTTCAACCTTGACTCAACACCTAGGGCCAAGATAATAGGATTTGATTCCTTAATGTAGCATAAGAGACTTCTCAGATTCTGGTTCTTTCCTCTGCAGTGTCAACCATTTGGCCTGGGCTCTGCTGAGCTTCCAGCAGCTCCTGAGCAAACTGTATTGTGTCTGCACATGCTCCTCCCTTTGCCTAAGATAACATTCCTGGCATTCAGCACCTGGCTAACTCCTACTTATCCTTTAAAGCTAACCTCAAATATACCTCCTTTGGAAGAAGCTTTCTAAGGTTCTCTCCCTCTCTCTCTCCTCTGTTTGGGTTAGATGCCACATTCTCTGTGCTTTGTTAACACCTTGACTCCCTCTATCATAATCCTTGAAACACAGTATTGTAGTTCTATTTACCTGATCTCTCGCTCATTGCCCTGTGAACTTTTAGTGCAAAGGACTCTGTCTTCTGTATATTTACCTTTATAATCTCAGAGCTTGGTGTACAGCACATGTTCAGTCTCTTTACTTATTGGAGCTTAAAAAAAAAAAATTTATAAGATGCCAAGAAATGGAGAAGAGGACTTAAAGGAAAATACAACATTTGTAACTTCAAACAGTTTTTGGTGTTTAGGGTATCGATGCCCTGCTTATTGAGACAGTATTCATTGTTTCTGGTATTCTTTCATAAAGCAGAGGAGATTTATAGTTATGGGACTGTGAGATTGGGAGTGGGTTTGTTTTATAGACCTAAGATCACTACCTAATTCATTTTGACTCTTCCTAGTCTGGGCCTCTGGGTTCTCTTTTTGGTCAGAGATCATCTTCTGTAGTAAATGGAGCTGCTCCAAGTTCAGAGGTGTCCAGTTTTACTGGTCTGTTTTGTGTTCTGCTGTTCAGGCATGAGGAAGACTGAGCCTGTTTGAGTCTTATGTTTCATGATCATTAAAAAAAAAAAAAAAGGTGTTTGGGTAACCTCAACTCACACAGAAAGTGAAACACAACTTAAAGGGAGATTCTGCTGGGCTTGATTCACTTCTCATCCTGCCTCTTGGCCATATATATATGCACATAGTATGTGACCATGCAGGTCTCCTGTGGGTGCAGGATGTGCCAGTGATCCAAGGCCAGAATGCCCACTTCCAGCAGAGAGGATTTGAGCAATTCAGCAGCAGTGTTCATTTAGCCCCTGATGTGTGCAAGGCACAACGGTCATTACTAAGGGTGATACTTGATGATTAGGGCCAGAGCTCCATCCCTAAGAAACCTCCATCTAGGAAGACAGGCTGGCCAGCAATGTCTGGGAGATATGAAGGAGCATGACTTCCTCTAGCATGACTGTTCATTGTTTCAGTGCCCAGAGCATTACAGAAAGGAAGGCCTTTCATTAAACTGTGCTAGACACAGGTTTGGGTCTTCTCAAATACACTATTGCCTTTGACCTTCGTGTTGTTCCTATCTTGCAGTTAGGAAACAGAAAGCCTGATGTGTACTGGATAGGCACTCAGGAAATTAAGTTGGGAGATAAGGCAGCAGATGAAGCCAATAGTATCAGGATCGTGACAGGGACTGCTGCATGGGGACAGGGGACACTCCCTGCTATATTTGCCCTTAGTAGATGGGGGCTGGGAGAAAGATCTGTAAGAAATGCAAACCACAGTGTTCTTATTGGGTGGAGCCAGTTGTTAGGCTGGAAGAAGCTGAGAGCCAGGGTTGCAGGCAGGGCTGACTGAATCTTTGGGGGCACTTGAGAACCCCTCCCCCAGTACTAGTAAAGGGTTTCCAAGCATGGGACCCTACAGCCTTCTAGGAAGGCTGGGACATGTCTTCCTTGCTTCCTGCTTCTCAAGGAGACAGCCCTTTCTGTACTACAGTTTTACAGTGAATACTACTTCAGAAAAAGAAGGCACAAAAGGCCTAATTTTTCCCTTTGGAGAAAATGGTTCATTCCATTGCACTCAAGCTGTAAATGTTTTAAAACATTATATTTCTTGACTAGTATTTCACTTACTTGTACTAGTATATAATATCCTAACCTTCTTATTGTTTGAAATAATCACATATTTTAGTAAGTAATATATGTGGTGGGTACACAATTTAAAGGGTTTTGGAGGCTGGGCACGGTGGCTCGTGCTTATAAGCTTCAGCCTATGAAGCGGCCAGGGCTAGGGATCACGGTTCGAGTCCCGCCTGGGGCCCGTAGCAAGACCTAGCTCCAAAAAAATAGCTGGGCGTGGTGGTGCGCGCCTGTCATCCCAGCTACCTGGGAAGCTGAGGCTGGGGATTGCTTGAGTCTGTGGTACCCCGGGCAACTAGAGCCTGCGGTCCCACGGGCAAAATTAGCGAGACCTAGTCTCAAAAAAATAAAAAAATAAAATAAAGGGTTTTGGGGTGATCAGTAAGTTGATGTTTCGCTATTGTCTTTTGACTCCCAGTCCTCCTGGGATACCAGTTTCACCAACAGTTTTTGCTGTGGTTATTGTGATGCTGTGTCGATGACTGTGTTACTGCAAAGTGGATGTGAAGTTGATTGGGTCAGCAGATCATCCCTGTCCTGGCTGTGGTCAAGTGCCAGCTGCTAGAACCTTGGTATTGGTGAAGTCTTAGTAAGAACTTCATTTTCTTGCTTGTAATGGGTACAAAATAAATTTGCCATCATCATTAGAGAAGGCATTGTCTTCCTAGGACAAAGACTTCCATCCAGAAAGCTGTTCCTCATAGGAACTGTGTGCATGTTTCATTCCCCCTTTAAAACCCCAGCCACATGTTTTCTGTTAAAGTACATGACTGATAGCTGCCGCTTATGGTTTCTTAGCATAAACTCCTGTTGCTAAATGACTCAAATGGATGTGTCTGTGTGTTTATTTTGTCAGCTAATCCAAATCATAAATTTTTCTTATTCCAGTAACTCCTCAGGATTTTGACTCTTTCACCATAAGCTTATTGAGACCGGAACTGTATACCTAAGCCATCTTATTCCCTTACAAGTGGGTGTTCTGTAAACCTTTCTCAATGATTCTAAGAAGGACACGGTGAGGTCACATACTCAGTAAGAGGAAGGACGTTGGGAATGAGCGATAGGAGAGTTTTCATTGACCTTTCCTCCCTGGGGAGTTGCTGATTCTCTCAGCAGTGAGACCCTGGCTTCTTGACCCCCATCAAATTGTTGATATCATTGCATTTTCAGGAAAAAATGGTCACAACTGCTTCCTTGCTCAGACGCTTGCTGATAGGAATTCCTATTGGCTGATCTTTCTTGGTTACACCCTGGATTCCTTTGTGAGGAAAGGGAAAGTATAGTGGACTAGCGACCATGACTAATCATGACTTCGCGCCACCTTTGTTTAAAAACTTTGTGTAGGGACTTATCTTTCACTGCTGTTCATTTGCCTTCTAAAATAAGGAAGCGAGGCGTGGTTTTGGGAGCAGTGGACTGACAGCCCAGAGAACTGCCTTCTGTTCCTGCCTTTGCTGTGTAATCTGAAGCAGTGACTGTCCCTCTCTGGGCCTCTGTTTCCTGAAATGAATAAGGAGACTTGGGCTCTATGGTCCTTCCCTACTCAAAACTCCATGATTCAGGGTCCCATTTTCCCCAAAGGTTGTGCTCCTGTGACTTTGACTTGGCTTTGACCAGCTCTCAGGTCCCAGATATCAGTTACTGATCTGGATCTCTGATTTGTGTTTCTAGGTTTTCTTCGTGTCTGACCTCTTCAAGACCAAGACGACACTCTCCCTGCCTCCACCTGCCATCAGGAAGGAAATCCTTTCCCAAGTGGACATTATTGACAGGAACAATCACCACAACATGGTCTAGGTGCCACCTGCCATCGGGTGTTCTTGTAAATGACTGCTGACAGCAACTTCTTGCTGCTCTCCAATCTCATCAGACAGTAGAATGTAGGGAAAAACTTTTGCCCGACTGATTTTAAAAAAAGGAAAAAAAAGTCTTACTTTGTGGCCTTCCAAAATAGGTAGTGTTCACCTCAGTGGAAATGACAACAAACTAACACCAAGTGCCAGAGACATGGATGTGCAATTGATTTAAGTGTTCATGTTCTAGTGAACACAGGCTTGTTCTGGAACAAACACTAAAATGATTTGCGTTGAGTCTGCCGGTCACCTTGAGACCCCGAGGAATCCCAGACCTGTGAGAAAAGGTCAGATTCACCTTGTAGCACACAAAACCAGAAATAGCACTGAATCAAGAAAACAGCCGTGGGGGGACTCTCCCCTTGTGCCTCTCCGTCTACACCACTCTCTTCTCTACTGACTTTGGTTCAGGAGGTTTTGATTTTTTGTATGTGTGTGTGTCTTCTTTAAATGTAACAAAAGAGTAAGTTGGCTCAGACCTGTGATCTGAGCTTGAAGCAAATTCCCTATCCTAAGGCCTTATCACACACTTACTTCCCCAACCCTTAGGTCAACAACCACCGTTCCTCACTTTAGTGGCTAGGAGACTCTTTGTGGATGAGTGGATTTCACAAATAGCACAATTTCAGGAGATGGCAAGGGTTTAGGCCCTTCATGTGTCTCCTTTGGACGCATCATCCCTTGACATGGAAATGTCAGCCGCGGGATGCTGATGTTGTGTGCATCAATCACTGGGCACTTGCACGCTCTGCGCAATGGTTAGCTTCGATTGCTGCTTCCTTCCTTGAATTCCTTGCTGTGTGCCCACCAGGATTTCCTCTTGAGGGCCTGGAGATGAGCAGAGGCGTGGTCTGCCATCTGCTCATGGAAAGCAACCTGCCGTACAAGAGATGGGGGATTGAACGGGCAAGAATGAAAAATGAACCAAACTTTTGGTCAGAATGAGCCAGAGTAGCAGATGGTTGCATGTCTGAGAGGCTGCCCTTCTAGATAATGGAGCTGACCGGGGAGGGTATCCAGTCGCTCAAGTTGAGCTGGCAAAGCACTGATGTCTTGGGGTTGATCTCTAGGGCAGTTCTTGGTAGGTTCTGCTGGGCAGAACACATGGGTTAAACCTCTGTCAAGAGTTTTCCTCACCTCATCCTCTGTCCATAAGTGTCCTTCCAAGCAAGGTCTTACTCTAGGCAGTAGACTGGGGCCCCTTCTGCTGAACCTTTGAGGAAAGAGGGAAGGGAGAAATGCTTTCAGATCTTGGATGCTAAATGTAAGGGCTAAATAAAACCACATGGATCAACCACATGCACATCCTTACTACAGAAACCGTCCTTTCATTTCAATTTATAGCAAGCTATGATTTTATATATAAATATTATATAAATAATGTATAAAACATTAAAAGTTAACTATGTAAAATATTATTTCTGAAACAATTTTAGCTATATCCACTATGATTATAAACTGTGTCTCGACCTGTGTTATTTACATTAGCTGCTTAAAAAAAGCATCGAGTTAATTTTTTTTAATATCAACTAAAATACAGTAGTTCTGTGGTAGACATTGTTTTACAATGAATGGAATAACTGCAACTAGAGAAACTGTATAAAAGCATTAAATTGTCAGTATTTTTGTAAGGTTCCATTTTGTAAAGAGAATAATATTCAAAGACTTTTGTAGAATACAAAGTGAAAACTTGTATCTGCGAAACTATACATGTATTAAATGTGCTTTTTAAATAAAAGCTCATAACACAACTAAGTCTGGAGTGTTTGAGGGATTTCTGTCTCCAGCGCGTGGGTAGGAGGAGGGGGAGCCCAGGCCTTCCCTGTGAATGGATTGGCCTCACATCGGGACACTGCCTCTTGATTCTTTTTGTGAGCAATATGGTGCCCATCATATAAATACCATGTAGATAGCGATGTCTGGGCTGGCCTTTCATCTCTGAAAGCCTGTTTGCAGAGTGAAATTCTGGCTGTGTTTTCACCTCGGGGTCTTCTAAGGTGCCTTTGTATTTTGAAGGGAGTATGACGGTGGGGGAGCCATGGTCCTGCACCCCCCTCCTCCCAACCAGATAAGGGTCAGTGCTGTAAATAAATTGCTTGGGCTCTCTATGAGGGAGCCCTTTATCCAGCCCATATCAAAGGAAGGAGGGTGGGACTGAGAATGGCTCTGGCTTTCCTTCCCTGTATGTACCCACCCTGGAAAAGGGGAAGCTGGATGTTCACATATATAGGATGCCTCCATGCCAAGCTCTTCTGCTACCTGTCACTTGATTTTCCACTGTAGTTCTTATTTTGAGAAAATAAAGACTATTAAGGAGCACAATGACCAAATAAATTATGGAAGATCCTAGAAGAGAGCATTGCAAGCCAGGACTTGCATTCATTTCCTATTGCCCTGTGGCCACCCTAACAAATTACCACAAACTTTGTCATTTAAAACAGCACCAACTTATTATCTGACAAACCAGGAGGCTGGAGGGATACTTTCCTGACCTTCCTCAGCTTTTAGAGGCCACCCGCCTTAGTTTGTGAGTCTTCCATTTTTAAAGCTGGCAACACTGGGCAGAGCCTTTTCCCTCTGCCATTGCTTTTCCCTCCTGCCATGCCTTCCACACTTAGACCTCCAGTGACTTACATTTCACCCACTCAGATAACCCAGGGTGGTCTACCTGGTTTGTTTTTTTGTTTTTTGGTTTTTTTTTACATTAAAAAAAAACAGGTTTATTAGGAAAAAGAGAAAGAAAAGACATTTGTACAGACACAGGTGGGCAAAAATTAGCTGCTGCTACTTTGAAAAGGGAAAAGGTTTGTGGAAAAAATATGACTGACATAGTCGCAGGAAGACAGGAGAGCTGCCTTTGGACAGTGCAGAGGTTGTGTTGATATAATGTCCTTAATCTGCTCATGTTAAGGTCAGCACATTAGCCTTAATTCCATCTGCTCTCTTAACACTCCTTGGCATGCCATGTGACATTCACATATATTATTCCCAGAGATTAGGAAGTGGACATTTTGGGGGGTGGGGGTGGGGGTGGGGGTTCTTATTCTTCCTATCATTCTTAACTCTCCCACCCTCAAGGGTTCACATTCATTCCACATAAAATACCTTTGCGACATTCCAACATCCCCAAAGTTTCAGCATGTTGCGGTATTAAAGTCAAAGTCCAAAACCTCAACTAAATTTTATCAACTCAAAAGTTCTAAATCTCACCATCTAAACCATATTGTCTATATCTGCTAAAGGGAACATTCTGAGTTTAATCCATCCTGAGGTACAATGGATCTCCAGAGTTGACCTCAAAAACTCAAAAAAAAAAAAAAAAAATCAAGTAGCCACACACTTTGGTCATTAAGAACCAAGATGATTGCTATAAAGGAATTATGAGAAGCTGTGAGAAATCTCTGCAGGGAGACTTGGCCTATCTGAGGATGGTTTCCCTGTCATCTTCCCAGATCTAAAACCTTTTTATACCACTCTTTTCCCAAATGAATGAAGAGTCCTGTGAAATGTAGGACTAAAGAGTTGAAGAAAGAATTACAGATGTGTGACAAGGGAAGACCTTGAGGAAGCCCTGTGGAGGATATAAAGGGAATGAGTCAGATGGACATGCAGGTTGGTCCTGCATGTGGTCCTCCTCTTTCTGCAAGCATTCCTTCTAGAAGTTCCAACTCTGGGTTGGGGAGAAATACCAGTTTCTGCCTGAAGCCTTTCAATACTTCTAGTTATGCCTTTCACAGCCCTTTGCAGTTTGTGACAATATCTGTGTGCACATAATCACATCTGGATCCCCCACTCCTAAGAGAAGATGCAGAATGAACGGCACCAGAGATGAATGTTAAGTGTCAAAGAATCTTTTCTTTTGATAACCAAATAATTTGTAAATATTAATAAGAAAAAGAGAAACCTCATTTTTTAAAAAAACCTTCATTACCGAAGCTATATACTCGGAGATAAACATAAAAGCATGCTCAATAGTATTAGCCATGAGTAAATGTGAGTCAAAATCACAATGAAATGTTACCGCATACCTGTGACATTCATGTCTAAATTTAAAAGCAACCCTGAGACTATCAAATGTTGGTGAAAATGTTAAACAACTGCAACTCTCATTCATTTGGAGAACATTGGCCACATCTATTTAGGTCAGTATTCAGCATATATTTTCCCCCAGAAATTCCACTCCTAAAAATACTTGCCAAAGAAGGATGTATGTGCGCTGACCAGTGCTCTTGATGGCACGGCCCAAAATGGGAAACAACCCAACTCTCCCACAAAATGAAATGGCTAATTCAACAGTGGAATTAACTGTTCACACAAGGAATACCTTCAACAATGAACATCAACAAACTCCTGTTGTGCTGCATAATATGATTAGATTAGAGGGGAAAATACTGAGAGAACGAAACTGAATCAAGAGGACACATACTGTGTGGGTTCGTTTTTAGAAAGAAAGTTCAAAATAGGCAAAGTCATCCACAGTGGCAAAGTCAGGGTTGTGACAGCTGGCATGGATCCACTGACTGGCAGAAGATCTGGTCTGGGTGGGTGTCACTTTGTGGAAATAGCTTAAGCAGCATGTTTGTGATTTATGTAGTCATTTATTGCTTTCAAGCTTCAAGTGGACAGGAGAAAAATGGATCTTTATTAAAAACATAAACAAACAAACAAGAATATCAAAAAAAAAAAAAGACTGATAATACACTGGCAATTTTATCTCCTAAATAGACTTCAAACTCATTCCTTTTATTTCTTGAGGAGTAACTTATGGCAGGCCTCATTAACTCTTTCTTAGCAAAGCCTTTGCTAGGTAACCCTGCCCCCATCTACCTTCTTAAAAGAATTCCTTATAAGGAGGTCAGAGCAAGCCTTCCAAAGCACAAATCTGTGTCACTCACTTGCTTAGGGAATAAACACCTGCATAGCATATTTATTCTTATTTTAATATTTCAATTTATTCTAAGACTATAACACAAAGAATAACATGAAAACCATATGCCTACCACGTAGATATAACAGATTAACATTTTGTCCTATTGTTCCAGATTAAATAATGCAACTGATGGCCGGGCATGGTGGCTCGTGCCTGTAAGCTTCAGCCTATGAAGTGACGGGGCTAGGGATCATGGTTTGAGTCCTGCCTGGGGCCCGTAGCGAGACCTAGTTCCAAAAAAATAACTGGGCGTGGTGGCGCACGCCTGTAATCCCAGCTACCTGGGAAGCTGAGACTGGGGGTTGCTTGAGTCTGTGGTACCCGGGCAACATGAGCCTGCAGTTCCACAGGCAAAATTAGCGGGACCTAGTCTCAAAAAATAAAAAATAAATAAATAATGCAACTGTTAAGAAATACACCATTAAGATACAATACAAACATAGTCCTTCCAATTCCGAGTCCTTCCCCCAGTAACTATGATCCTGGATTTTGATGTATGACATTTTCTTACTTGACCCAACATAGGTACATGTAGTGAGATATATACATGGAGAACTGTTTTAGAAACATATAGTTAAATATTATCAAAGAAGCATGAATTTCCATAATCTCCTTTAATCATTCAACATTGTTCTTTTACAATTTATACATAATGTAAGAGATCTAGACTGTTTTAACTACCCTATCACATCTCTGTTCTCATATCACATCTTATTACTCCATTATAAAAGAAGACCATTTAGTTTGCCTCCAGTTTTTCATTATTATAAACACTTCAACACTTTCACTTTGACATATGTATTTTTCCTTGTATAAGTAAATGTTTGAACCCAAAATATACATAGAAATGGAATTGTTGGGTGGTAGGAGATATCTATCTATCTATCTATCTATCTATCTATCTATCTATCTATCTATCTATCTATCTATCTATCTATCTATCTATCTATCTATCTATCTATCTATCTATCTATCTATCTATCTATCTATCTATCTATCTATCTAGATATATATATATATCAGTTATAATATGGCTATATTATTATTGCCAAAATGCTCTCAGAAGTAGTCATATCAGATTTATATATTATTATTACCTGCATGTGAGATTTCTGGTTTCCATCCTCAATAGTTAATATTGTCAAACTTGCCAATTTTTATAATATGATGAGTTTTAATAAGTAAAATCCCCTTGGGTTTTAATGTTCTTTTTGGGTACTGTATAAATCAAGCTTATGGGGTTTACAATTTTTATTGTGAGGTCACTGCAGCAGTGTTTGTGTTTTTCATGGGAGTCTCATGTGCCCTGGTATCTAAAAAGCAATTCTGTTTGTTCCGGCCAGGAGGGAGATCTAGGCCTCACTGGTCTCAGACTGCAAATTTAGTCATGTTCTCTTTTTAACTTTCTGAAGTAGGATTTCGGAAACTAGTTGAGACTTCCTAGATCTGCAAGAAGGATTGACTTGTTCTCTGCTTACCTCTCCTCTCAATTCTCCCTGAAGGCATTACCTAGGTTTTATATCAGTTATGCAGAGGTTTTTTGACCTGGCTCCTCTATTAGTGGGAAAAGGGAGCTGTTACACTTATTCGGTCCAAGGAGTTCTTATATTTTACTCTGTATTTCTACATGCATTTTTTTTCCCTTAGCAAGGTATTTCTAGTCAAGTCTGCCATGTTGCTAGACTTGTAATATCAACATGGGGTTCCTTTCAAGGTCTGATACTTGCTTTTCTCTAGATTTCCATTTCTTTGGTTGCACTTAACTCTTCCTTTGTTCCCAAAACTCAGCCAGGCTGAACAGGTTGTAATTCCCCCAGAATCATACACTCTGCTTATGTATATGTAGCTATTTCTTTGTCATCTTCAATAATCAAATAGATCTGCCTCTACCTTCACTGGAAACATTCACCTACAGGTTGGGATGGATGATTTTGCTGTCTTCTTGTTCTGCTATTGACTACATGTCTATCTATTTCACCTATTGACTGTGACAACATCTTAGCCTTTATTTTTGTCTTAGGATGGAATATAGTGACCAGAACAGAGTGGGCACTTGAAAACTGGTTTTTAATTGGATAAATGATTATATATGTAGAATGATACATGTATATTTATATTTACATATATATATTTCACTGGATATGTCCAAATATATGCATATATGTACATGATCACTCTGTTGCTTCTGAGTGGTGACACAAACCCTTAGGTGGTATTTGTGGAGATGCTGTGATGTTTGCGGTAACAGTGGAAAGGGGAAATAAAGGATAATTGCCACTTTGGTGACCAAACTGTGGAATATGTGGTCCATGCAGCTCTCAGTCAGAAAGTCTCCCTATGAAAGGTTCTTGTTATGGGAGGTGGAATCCACTGTACCTAAGTAACACTGGTCTACCATTGGGTGCACCGCATTGAAAGAATGGGCAGGGCGGGGGGGGGGGGGG
>PVHY01029221.1:0-14463 GCA_004024945.1 Uropsilus gracilis | reverse complement strand
ATGGATGGATGGATGGATGGATGGATGGATGGATGGATGGATGGATGGATGGATGGATGGATGGATGGATGGATGGATGGATGGATGGATAGATAGATAGATAGATAGATAGATAGATAGATAGATAGATAGATAGATAGATAGATAGATAGATAGATAGATAGATAGATAGATAGATAGATAGATAGATAGATAGATATTTGTTGTTGTTTTGGTGTTTTGCTTTGTTTTTTTTCCCCATGAGATCCTCCCATCTCTTCACCTCTTTCTGACTCATTCATAGTAAAGATCGTTGGTTTGCAAGTATGAATAGAGTGTGTTTTGAATAGGAGGTAATCAACTTTTGAATCGCTTGTTGCTTGTGGAATGCAACACATTTCTCAGCACACAGAGTTCATGAGGGAGAAAGACATACCCATCTATTATATAAGTAAAGCCATTGAAGAGACAGGGGTTGAAGGACAACAGAACCTGGCAGTTGCACCGAGCACTGACTTTCAATGCAGGTGTGCCAAGGAGCTGAGCAGGAGGTACAGTAGTAGGATATCCATTTCCAGTCTTTTCATTATCTGGACATTCCTATTTTAAATAATAATAAAGGGATGTAAATACACCTTTATGTATATCTTTTCAAAGATTTTAGACACACAGAAGAAAAGTATCAAAATAAACAAGTACCAAGTTTATAGACTTTATCACTTTTAAATGCAATATTTTAAGAGAAAAAGGAAGTTTAATCAGAACATATATATCAGTATATCTAAACAACTCAACGGTGTGGCTTCAGGTGCCATCTTAAGTAACAATCTTAGTAGGAATCGTTAATGTAAAACAATATGCAAGAACAACCAAATAAGAATAGCCTACGTATAATGAAATATAATCCTATATATTTTGCAAAACATTCTTCCTGACCAGTCCTTACTCCTCTATTCAGAAACTAATTTTTCTCCCAAGTGTGAGAAAGCTTTTTGATTCTTCTGGAAATATGTCACTTTATTAAACTATGGAGTTATAGGTGGGAAGAATCAGAGCTAATTATTAACTAAGCCACAAGTCCATATCCCACATAAAACAATAGTATTTCCAGCTTTGCCAGAACCAATATTCCTCTAACATTCCTCATCCTGATGATGATGTACTGGATTGTTTTTATTTTCACTGAGAGATCAGAAAGTTCTCACAGAGTAACAGGATAGGGGTTTCATTCATTCATTCTCTTGTGCAAAAGAGCTAAATGCAAATGTAGATTTTTTGCTGGACATTACAAATGCTGGAGGGATAACCTCTTTGGGAGAGGTAAGTAAAGAGCTCAAGGCTCCTTTTTTCTTTTCAGATGAAAGAACTAGTTTGGTTTATTGAGAGATATGGGAATGGGATGAGAGACAAACTATGAGATAAAAAGAACACTTTTTAAATTGTCTCACCCCCTCTGACACACTGGAGGGTGGTCAATAGCTGGTCTCTCACCTGTGACACAGTCTCCTAACCTCTTTGGAATGTTCCAAGAGACATGTGAGCTATTAGTAATGACTGTTGACCCCAAAGATAAATTCTCCTGTTATCATGCATCCCCTCATCCTTCCTGCTGCATATCATGTACAGTTTGCTATGTCCTTATTACATCATTGTAAATTTGCTTGCTGGGGTATGTTAAGGGACTTCACAATTTCATTAAAGTTGAACCTGGAAATGCTTCCCATGATCCCCTTTCTGTGAGCTAGCCTAGCCTCACAGATTGCTTTCAATCTCTTTCATCTCATTTTCTTCTTCATTCTACATGTGACTCCTAACAGTTTATCAGTATCCTCCAAAAAAAAAAAATCACAACCATGTGAACAGCCTATATTAAGAAGGAGTTCTGGTGAAGATGTGGAGAAAAAGAAACCTTTATTCAGATTTTGTGGAATGCAGATTAGCCAATTCCTATGGAAAACAGTATAATATGCTTTCAAAAATATTAATCTACCATATGATCCAGCAATTCTACTGCTAGGTAGCCACCAAAAAATGCGAACACACTAATTCAAAGGAATATATGTTCATCACAAAATTATTTGCTGTAACCAAGTTATATAAACAACCTAAATGCCCAAAGACAGATGGGTGCATTAAGAAGACATGGTATATATACAAGATGATGGAAAACTATTCAGCTACATGAAAACAAGATGAGCCCTTGTCACTGGTGACATTAATGTGTCTTCTATGTCAATTTTCTCAAGAAATTATTAGAACTCCTTGTTCTAAGAAGTTCTTAGATCTATGTGCTGTATTAGACAGTTACACACACTGGAAAAATGGCTAAAGAATTTCAGACAGAGGTAGGGATTTGTAGTAGTGTTTTTTGCATGATAAAAGATCGATTATAATCTGATTATAACCTGATTTTTGTCTCCAAAGATACAATTTACAAAGTTATAAATATCTTATAAATACTTTTTAGAAAACTTTCAGAATTCACAGTGATGGAGAAAATGAACAAGGCAAAGAACATCAGCATACTGAGAAACTACTATTTGCCAAACACGTGGTAAAATGGTTAATGTTCATTTTTTATTGAATTAAAACATAAATTTATCATATTGAATTAATCATATTGAATTAAATACATGAATTTATTGAATTACATGAGTTTATCATATTGAATTAAATACATAAATTTATCTTACCACTTTGAAAGTGATAAGACCAAGTCACAAAATGGTGTAGTAATTCCCCAGTGCCACACAAGTACTATGAAATACATTCTTAATCTAAGACTTTGTGATATGCTAATTATCATGATAGACCTAAACATTTGCAAATAAAAAAAATCATCATAAACTATTAAGGCAAGTGAGATAATGCACTGGAAAATCAAGACATATTGAGTTATGGTGGACTATCTTCATTAATGTTCTGCAATCTGGGCTACAAAGCAGTTAAGTATAGCTCTATTGATGATGGCATCTTTTAAGTGTTTTTTTCTTGTAAGTGTTCAGAATTTAAAATTACTTTACCGGGTTGCAGAGAAAAGGGGGCATTTTTTTCTTTGTTGATTATGAGAAATGCATTGCATCATTTTAGTTGCTGTCAATTAAACACAAATGAGGCCATGATTTTAAATCCGCAAAATCACATTCTTAATGTGGATGTAGGTTTCTTAGTCTAATTTCTGACATACTTTAATTGATATGTAACAAAATTAAAATAAATCTGTGGGACACAGGGAAGTGAGATGTTACTTAATTGTAAAAATGAAATATCTTTCTAATTGAGTTTCTTTTGTAGCAGACTTGATAACATGTACTTTATTAACTCCATGGATATGTACAGAGTAAAACCAATAATTAAAATGCTCATTCACAGAGTCAACTTATTTATATGCAGTTCTGGTTGTCAAGCTTAACATTCATTAAATTGAGAAAAATACATATGAGTATTACGGCAGGTTTCACAACATAATTCAAAAATTACTATGGGACTATATAGTCGTATATAGGGGGTTTTAGATAAAATTGAGAGATGAAGCTGATTCTTATCATACACTTAGTGCTTTAGTTATAGCTGAAGAGAAGAATAATTACATAGCACTTCCTCATAGCACTTACATATCTTCCTTTTGGAAGCTGTTGGAGCAAAAATGCACATATTTTCTAAAGTAATGATATTTAAATATGCTTTATTATTGTTATGTATATACTAGACATTGATATCTTAAACCTATAAAAAATATTTTTTTCTTTGTGATATATACTATTGCTATTATATATATATATATATATAAACATAAGAAAATGGAAAAATAAAATATGCATTTACAAATACAATATTTAATAATTTGCCCATTCTGACATTCTTTAATGGTTATTTTCTATTTAGATAAGGTGATCCTAGAGCAATGATAGTTTAACTCAAAATTTGAAGATGACTCAAAGTAGCATCTGCTAATTTCTCTATGGTAAAATATTTATTAATTAATATTCTAGTGCAAGTTACAATATTTAATAAAATCAGTTTCTGATGGCCTAGTGACTATGACTTGGCATTTTAACAATATTTAAAAAATCAGAAATATTTTTAGAATATTAGATACGTACCCTTTGCTAGATAGCTATCTAGTCTGTTTTTCTGTAGAAATCCTAAATTATAAAATGGAGATTAGATATATATATATATATGTGTGTGTGTGTGTGTGTGTAGATAGATAGACAGACAGACACAGGTAGACAGATGATAGATAAAGAGACAGACAGACAGACAGACAGATAGACAGATAGATGATGGATAGATTTATACATAAGACAATCAATCCAAAACAGCAGAAAAATACATTCTTTTAAGAACTCTCAGGTATAGATCACATATGATGACATAACACATGTCTCAATAAATTTAAGAAGACTGAAATTATATCAGGCATCTTTCCTGAGTGCAATTTTATGAAATTAAAAATCAACTAGAAGAAAAAAGTTGGAAAAACAACAAATACATGAAATTGACATGCTACTGAAATAGCATTAAGTCTAGAAAATATATGTAGACAAGTAAGATAAAAATAATACATACCAAATCTCTGGGTTAGTGAAAAATCAATGATAAGTTTTTAGCAATACTAATTTATCACAAGAAATAAGAAAAACCTTAAATAAATGATCTGATCTAACCTTTAGCTCTAAAAGAACTAGAAAAAGATGAAGCCCAAAGTCAATAGATGGAAGAAAATCATAAAAACTCAGCAGAAATAAATGAAGTAGAAACCATAAAGAAAATAGAGATTAATGAAATGAAGAGCGAGCTTTCTGAAAATCAACAAACTCGACAAGCCTTTGGCTAGAAACAGTAAGAATAAAAAAGATTGAAATAAATAATGTTGGAAATAAAAGAGAAATCACAAAAACTCCTAACATGGAAATGAAAAAGATCATAAAGATTTGTATGAACAATAGTATCCCAACAAAATGAAACACCTAGAAGCAAGGTTGTTACTTGAATCATATAACCTACCAAAACTAAATCATGAAGGAACAGAAAATCTGAATAAATAATCACAAGTGAAGGTACTGAAACATCCAGACCCCCTTCAAAGAAGTTCAAAACCAGATGATTTCACCTGTCATTTCTATCAAATATTCAGTGAAGACTTAATACTCAACTTTGAAAACTCTTCATAAAAGTGAGAAAGGGATCCTTCCTAAATAGTTGTATGGGGGCATCATTACTACAATACTGAAACAGAACAAGAGCATTGTACCCAAAAAATCAATTACATAACTTACCTCTGATGATCATTGATGAAAAAAATCCTCAACAAAATATTAACAAATTGAAATAACACAATACAAACTTTATACACAATGGTCAAGTTAGATTTATCTCAGGGATGTAAGGAAGGTATATTACACACAAATCCATCAATGTGACAGATTACATAAACAGAACAAAGAACAAAAATGATGTGAACATTTCAATTGATGTAGAAAATACATTTGATAAGCTAGAGCACCCATTTATACCAAAACCTCTTAGTAAAATCGGTATACATAGAACATACCTAAACATAACAAAAGTTATATATGATAAAACTATAGCAAACATTATGTCTAATAGTGAAAAATTGAAGTGTTTTCCTCTAATAAAAGAACAGGACAAAGATATCCACTCTTACCATTATCAATTTAATGTGCTACTGGTTAGTTTTAAAATTCCACTGCTTAAGGAAGAATCATTGTTCTCAAAATTTTAAGTGGAAATCCTTTAAATTCTTTGAACTTACTGAGGTCCCCATAATTTTATATTTTGATATTTACCGTTTTTAGAATATGTTAAGAATTTATTTTACTATTTATTTCAAAAACACCAATAACTCCATTAAAAGTGAACATAAAATATTTTCATGGAATTAAAGAAAAATTGCAAGGTTTTGACCTTGCAACATATTCACAGAAGAGTGGCACAGATTTGGATTTTGCAAATTTCTTTCTCTTTTAACAAAATATTGTTGGATTCCTGCGGTTGCATTCTCAAAAATTTCATAAAATCATTTAGACAAGAAACCACTTTTTTAAGTTATATATCGAGTCAGTTACAGAATAGATTGTCAATATATCTTTTGTGAATGAATGAATAAATCAGTGGAGTCACGTATTCAGGCATATTGCTTTTGCTTCTGAAAACTGATTTTGACAAGATTATTCAATACACCCTTCAGCTTTTCTGTCTCTTAAATCGACTTCTCATTTGAAATCTGGTACCAGCATAACAAAAGCAAAAGTGTTTGAACAATTGCTTGCTATTCTAAATTATTTCCACCCATTGTTTGATTTTGACCGTTCTATGGGAAGAACAAAGTGAACTGAGGAGGCATAAAACAGTTATCTGTTGATTGATAATTGTTTATTATGGAGGAATTCATTGCATTAAATTTACTTTCTCATCACGTTTCCAAATACCAGGTGTCAGTACAGTGATTAGGATCATCTTACAGCTTAGCCTTGCAGAACTAAATAATTATAGGAAAATGTTCATATATTCAATGATATTGTGAAACATATTTGACACATGGCAGGTATATTATTAAGCATTTTGTCCATTTAATCCTGTTTTTTTTTAATTTGGTTTTATTTTCCTAACTGTAAATGAAACAACATATCATCTACTTCAACTGACATGTTTTCAAATAATAAAAAGACTCATTTGGCTTTATTTCCAGAAAATAAGAACTTACTAGAAGTAATGGAATTTTTATATATATATATATATTATATGTGCATATGTATATCAATATATATACTCAAAATATAAGATATGGTATAATATATATGGTATATGCATATGGTATAAGTATAATATGTATATTTGAAGGAATGTATGCACACACACACACACACACACACACATATACTTGTCAAATTTATTAGAGATTGCTCCTGAGAGAATTCAATTTGGTGGATGTTTTCAACGTTACCTATCCATATAAAAAATATTTTCTAAAGACAATGACTACTACTTTTAGTGAAATTCTGAAGAATGCACAAGTGGTTGCATTAAGTTAAACCAGAAAGGTCTGCTGTTGAAGCTCCAGCTTTCAGCATACAAACAGATTAAATCCAGAATTAGTGTTTTCTAAATGAAGGTGAAAAAAGTCTATTGCTCTACACAGGTGCAGACTGCAGAACAATGCTAGACAACAAATGCATTATTTGCCATTTATATCTTTCCATTTCAGAGTGAGAATTTGAACTGAGAGAAAGTTACAATCTATTGTCAATTCATTTGTTTCTGAAACACCTGTGATACATTTATTCAGTTAATGGTGTATGGGTAATAATTTGAACTTATCACAAAAGACAAGAACATAAGAATTACTCATCTCTGTAAGTATTTTTAATTGAAATATTCAGTTTCATTTCAAAGTTTGTAGCAATACTGTTAAATGAATCTAAAAATTCCAAAATGTTGTTTTCAGATATATGTATGACAATGACATGCAACTCAAAACATAACACATACTTATGTTTCTGAGAGGCAAAACATATATATAGAGAGAGAAGTTCCTTATGATGTTCTTACTTGAATTTTATAGAAGTTCCTTATGATGTTCTTACTTGAATTTCATTATAGTGCTCCTTTGGCCTTTCTCATGAAATAAAATAATTTTTACTCACTTATAAATTAGATAAAATTATACTTCTTTGAAATAGCAAATTCCATGACTATTCAGTTGTTGCAAATGTTACTAATAATGTCAAGGATAAAAAAATCAAGTAATTAAGACAATGTAGAGTCATCTATGACATCTCAGATGGATTTTATGTCCTACATTGCACATCAGATCTACACTTCCTAGCTTAGAATACATGAAGTCTGAATGTAAAAATTTGGTGAGTTTCTGAGAAACATTTCAGTTTTGAAACATCTCAATATACATATTAATATCAGCTTATTCGTGTGTTATTTTTAGAGAGACAGTTTGTAGATTCTTTGCGCACTTATAATGATTTATTTAGAGATTCTTTTGTAAAGACATCTTGTAGATAAGCCCTCTTTGACCTGAGAAATACCACAGGTCTATTCGAGTGGAAGTCTTAGGAACAAGTGATCAGGTGTATGCTTTTCTCCTTTTTTGCCAGGAGTACATACTCCAGTAATGTGGGTGAAAGACTCACAAACCAGGTGTTGTAACTCCTTCCTTTCATCACTTCAAACATTTTCATTGATTTTGCATAATCCATTCTACTACAATCAAATTTAAATTTCCGTATTTGCTGGAAGTATGAAATACATATGCCCATAATGTGATGTTAACAATTAACTTAAAAAGTATATTCAAGAGTACCTTCAGAGTTATTTTAACTTTTCTGTAGCTAAATCTAGCTAGCAATATCATTATTGGGAAGAAAGTCCTAATCCTTTCTTATCCAAACCTATTAGCTCTGTCTTAAAGAGGGCCTCTGTGGAGAGAAGCATGAGATAGTTTGTAACTGTTATTACCTTTGTGGGTAAATTGTGCTTCTGCTACACTGGAACATCCAACTAAGGAAGGGTAGGAAAAGTGAATATAGAGTAGAAAATGCAGAACATCACAGTGTTGGGAAAAGGGACTCTCAGAAATCTATTTACAATCAGCGAGGAGGGAAATAACATTTCTACTGAGCACAATGAAGCATTATATTAATATTCCTATTTATCTCAGATACCATACTTGGGAAATAATCAATATGGGAAACACTTCTGGAAATTCTCTCTCCTTAGAGAATGGAAAATAGACTGCTTCTAAATGACATGTGCACCTAAGGTATTCCTCTTAATAACCTGGAATAAAGGAGTACAAAGTACCCTCTGATGATATAACTTAGATACAAAATAGGTACATCTGTCTCTCATCAGATTCACAGCTCATAAACCATAATTTTTGGTCTGGTTAATTATGAGAAAAAATGAATAAAAATTCTCAGAAAGTTGCACACAGCTGAAGAGATGAACAACGGTAATTTTGCACCTGGGATAGTCATGAATGGTGTTGAATCATTGCTGACATAGCAACTTCAATATGAAGAAAACCAAAAGGAAGTTGTCCGCCCAGAGTACCACTACTGGTCTGTGAAAACAAATGGGATTTATTTAAAGACAGTGGTAATGAAATATATACAGTCACAAAAGAGATATATTTGGGTATGACCCAAAATGACCATTAACTCTACTCCACAGATTACAAAATTGGAAGTTGATGGCTTTCCAGAGTGGAACTGGGGTTACAATAAACTTGGATAACAATCAAGAAGCATAGAATACTTTTCAGTGTATGCTATTTTTCCAAAGGGTAGTTAATCCTTTTCTGAGCAATGCCAATGACATCTGTGAAAGTTTGTTTCTCTGGCTGCACTGTGACACAATGATGTTAGCAGCTAGTCTTAAGGTATAAATAGTTACTTGAAGCTGTTCATCCTGATGGAAAAGACTTGAAAATTCTCATAATGACAAACATAAGGGCAGGGCACAGTTGGAAATTAGTCTGGAACACAACAAATATCCAATCCAGTGGATTAATGGGTAATAATTTTAATGGTGCATCATATCTGTCAGCAATGCTGAGAGCAGGTTTTAAGCTCCTCCTTAAAAGATTATTGAATATCCTAGTCACTCTGGGATGGACTGTTTTGAAAGTTACTGGGAGTTTCAGAGTCAAGCTAAGGAAGAGCAATCCCAGGAAGTCAGTGGTAAACCAAAATTATTGCAGCTTGTCAGTGGACATTGCAGAATTACCGTCCTCTGGATGAAAATAAAACTTATCTAAGGCCCAACTGATTATGACTGGACAAATGAAGGTCAAAAACATCCCTGGGATATATTAGAGGAGGTAGGTGTTTGGTTTTAATACCTAGTAACAAGTGAGTAGCTGATTATCAAACCTATTTTACAGTGAATAGTTTTATCTACAAACCAGATGGAATCAGACTTGACAATATACTATTTCCCAATCACATTGTAGTCACCGGAATATGTGGTCTATAGGAAAGTTTGTTTGCTTTGCTTGGAAAGGAAAAGACACTGTAATTACACAAGACGCCAACACAGAAATATTGAACAATTCAGATAAGACATGTGAAGGGAGTTGTTATGTAATATGTTTGCATTATCATTTTTACTTTTACTGTGGTATAGTTCTGATAGGGTGTGCTACCCCACCCCCATTGTCTCCTGTTTAAGATTGCAGATTTCAAGGACAGATGCTAAAATGTGAGAATGACCTTAGTTAGAATTTCCCTTCAGAGAGATGCAGGAGGGAGGAAGGTGACACAGGTTTCCTGGAAGGTGAGAAATCAAGATATATAAAGGGTGTGCAAACAAAGGGGGATTTGAATATGGGATGGGGGCCAATATGGAGATCTGATAGAGCGGTTCAATGGAGGAGAGATGGGAATCAGCCATCTTGTAAAGATGTGAGCCATGTGGACTTGGCCAGGACCTGGGGCCTGTAGCCATTGGCTGGCCCAGGCTGGCAGCATGTGTGCTAAATGCAGTTAAGAAGTTTGCAGATTCAAACTCCATGTTGGAGTTTGTTTTGCTGAGTTTGACTTGTGTCTGAAAGAGGCCATGCAAAAGTTAGGCCTGAAAAGAAAGTGAACTTGGCTGGGTACAGTACCACGGAGTTCCTGCTACCTGAAGACGACAAGGAAAAGGCAACGTGGAAGACACGGAGGAGCATGACAAAGGAGTGCGCCAAAGAAAGATGTCTTCAAACACATGGAGAGGAACTCTGATTGGCTGACATTGGTGAGATAATCAGGACCGAGAGACTGAGGATTCTGTGAGCAATCTGGGGGAAGGACTTTGGACAATGCTGAGAAAGTTTTTGGACAATGTTAAAGTAATCAGAGTTTTCCTTATATGTTTCTTGTGTAGTTACTAGGATAATTAGAAAATCACTTTGTTAGAAATAAATTAGTCTGCACTGATAGTCCTGCATTGGTTTGGTATTTTGGTTGAGAAGGCTGGGATGGTGGAAGAACCCACAAAAGTTTAAACTGTGTTTTTAAGATTTTTTTTTCCTTTTTAGGTCTGAAAGAGGAAAAGAAAGCAATGAAAAGCTGGTAGCTGAAGTTTGCATATCAATAGTAGGCAGGTACAGTGAAAATGCTAATGGTCTGCTTGTATCCTGCTTTGTAGAGAGAAGCAGGCAGAGGTGTTCATGGTTAAGGTAAAGGTTAAAGGTAAATAGCCTGCTTGTAGCCTGCTTCCTAGGGAGAGAAGCAGGCATAGGTGTATCCACTTAAAGTTAAAGGCAATTGCTAATGTGAATGGCTTTGTGGAGAGAAGCAGGCTTGTATGTGTTAAAGTCAAAGTTAAAATGTCTTCTTCTGGTCACCCACTTTCAGTTCTGGCAAATAAGCAGCCTGAATTATTTCAAGTGAAACATGGACTCTTCCAAACATTGGTGCCCCAAATATAATGAATAGCAGAAAAAAGAGAAATGTGTGTGATACAAGTTTCATTGTTCCCTGGAACAAAATACATCATTTATGTACACAAATGTTGACAATAACACAAGTATACACACACACAAGGTTGAAAAAGCTGTTCTATGAATCCCATGACTTTAGTTGCAAAAAAAATTTCAAAGAAGTATTTTTGTAGCCAAAGACATACCCACAGCTATTGAAGGGAACAATGGAGACTACAAAGCAGGATTAAGACAAATTTTATGGTAGAGCCAGATTTGGTTCCATCAGCTGTAGCAGCCCTAATGGTAATGTAAGGGTTAACAATCAATTTAACCTTTCTAAATTAATTTGTTATATTACCATCTATTGATCTTTTCTAATGCAAATGTATTGCTGGCAAAATACATCTGAGATTTGTTTGACCTCTTTATTGTTGTAGGATGTGGCAATTAATTTTTTATTGAGATTCCAATTAGCTTCCTGCTCTTGCAATGTTTTACCTAGATCTTCCTTTAAAGTTCCCCTAAGGTTACCAGAGAAAGATCATCTAAGCATGACTGTATTAAAAGGTAGAAGTAAAGAAAACATTACTTATGTTGTGTACAAAATTGAGGTGACTATAGGTTAACTGAATCAGATTCCTTGAAGAGATAAAGATGCTCTAAATCATGAAGAATTAATCAGGAAATTCTAATTGAAAAACAGGACCACAGCAGTCTATTATAAAAGAAAGGAAAGGGCCAAATTAGCACAACAGAGCAGGGAAATCAGAAAGAAATTTTATAGACCGTTGGCAACACAACCCTTGTAAAAAGTGTTGTTACAGAGGGAAAAAAAAAAAAAACAAAAAACAAAGAAAGCCCTAAGGAAAAGTGCTGTGATAAGACCACCCAAGGAGAGTGACTAACAAAAGGAAATTGAGTTCTGTAATTGGAGGTGGTCTGCATGTAAAATTTCCAGTTGTCCCTCAGATACCAGGACAGGAGGTGAAGTCTCCTAATTACTAGAAGGACAAGAGAGAAAGGTTACAGGACATTACAGACACAACAGAAGAGAGACAAGAGCTTTCAAGTACATCTCTCCAACAACCCAGCTAGTACCAATGTTCAGGTTAAACATTTCAAAGTACTTTAAAAAGCTATACTCTTTCTACTGCTGATCTACTGACATTCACTGACCTTGAGTAAGGGGAAGATGAGAGAGAGGCTTGCAAATAAGAACAGGTAGGGCAATCTGGAAATGCCTTTCCTCACAAATAAAACCTCAGGGCATTTAAGGGAAAGAGAATCCTCTTAAACCCACATAGGCATTTCAGCTTGGTTGGGGAAGATTCGTTTTTTCTAATATCTGATCCCTCAACTTAGGAGAGTTTGGGAGAGAGGAGGAAACAAGAGCTGTCACCAATGAAAGCTCAAGGCTATCCCACTTTCATACCTAAATCTCTATCTTGGGGCCATGCAGAAATAAGGGACTGAAGCAGATTAAAATTTGTCATTACTTTGATCTATTTTTTATGTATTAACTTGATTTATATCCAAATGTACAAACACTAATCTAATTTTGCTTGTAGTGAAAGCATTAACAGTTTGTATTTAAATATTTGCTTTTGGAAAGAAAAACATAGTATTGTTTTTATATTCCCAAAACATCTTTAGTGATTCCTTTGTATCTGTTCTCATATTGAAAGTGGGTGACCAAAGAAAGGCTTACAAGTCTGCTTCTCTCTCCAAAGCAGGCTATAAGCAGTTTTTTTGCATCTACACTGTACATTTTTTGCTATTGATATGCAAACATCAGCTACCAGCTTTTCTCTGCTTTCTTTCCCTCTTTTAGACCTAAAAAGAAAAACTTTAAAACACAGTTTAAACTATTTACTCGTGGGTTTTTACCACCATCCCCAGCCTTTTTAACCAAAATACCAAACCAATGTAAGACTATCAGTGCAGATTAATTTATTTTTAACAAAGTGATCTCTAATTATCCTAATACTTACAAAAGAAATATGTAAGACTCAGAATACTTTAACACTATCTAAAACATTTTTCAGTATTGTCCAAAGTCCTTTCCCAGATTGCCCCAAAATCCTCAGTCTCTCAGTCCTGATCATCTCACCAATGTCTAGACAGAGTTTATTTTTAGATGCTTGAAGACATGTTTCTTTGACTCCTCCTCCTTGTCTTCCATGCTGCCTTCTCCTTGTCACCTTCAGGTAGCAGAAACTCCATGGTGCCGAACCAGCAAAGTTTACTTTCTTCTCAGGCCTAACTTTTGCACGGCCTCTTTCAGACACAAATTAAACTCAGCAAAACAAACTCCAACACGGAGTTTAAATCTGCAAACTTCTTAACTGCATTTAGCACACATGCTGCCAGTCTGGGCCAGCCAAGGGTTACAGGCCCTCAGTGGCCACATGGCCAAGCTCACATGGCTCACATCTTTACAAGATGGCCGATTCCCATCTCTCCTCTATTCAACCTCTCTATCCAGTCTCTATATTTTAATCTGAATGCCTCCTTCTCTTTGTTTGCACACCCTTTATACACCCTCATTTCCCCCCTTCCAAAAAACCTGTTTCACCTTGACCATTTCACTTCTTTCTTCCCCCTGCCTCCCCCTAAAGAAAAATTTTAGCTAAGGTTATTTTTCTTACCTGTACTTAAAATCTACAATCTTAAACAGAAAACAATGGGGGGGACACACCCTATCAATATCAGGGATATTGAGGTTGTCATATAAAATATATATGTCATATAAAATATATATGTCATATAAAATATATATGTCATATAAAAAGTATATATATATATATATATATATATATATATATATATATATATATATATATATATATATACTTTAGACCAGGCTACGTATTCATCATAGATATCATTCAAACATCAAAATCTATTGTATGAAAACATTAATAATTCCTCAGCAGTTAATCATTTGTTATTGTCAATGAGTTATGCATTACTACATTCTACCACTACCCTGAGCTGCTTTTTGACATAATCTTCTTTTATGCAAGAAGCTTTAT
>PVHY01029220.1:0-14496 GCA_004024945.1 Uropsilus gracilis | reverse complement strand
AGGGTGTTGCTTTGGTGAGGTCTTTGGGAGAGAGGAGGCTGTACCTCTGTGCTCTGCTCAAGGTGAACCTTGAGCGTTGCTGGGGGTGCAGATATTTGTGTTGGGTTCTGTTCCCTTCTCCTGTCTGACCTTCTGCCTTCACCTTCACTGGGTATGTTTTCCCACTGGGGACTCAGGTTTGGTTCCAGAACCGAAGGGCCAAGTGGAGGAAAACGGAGCGAGGGGCATCTGAGCAGGAGCCAGGAGCCAAGGAGCCCATGGCCGAGGTAACCCCTCCACCGCCTGTGAGGAACATCAACTCCCCGCCCCCTGGCGACCAGGCCCGGAGCAAGAAGGAGGCCCTAGAGGCCCAACAGAGGTGAGACTGGCTGGATCCTGGATCTGCAGGGCCAGTAGGTACAGAGGGTTAGGAACTCATGTAATTTTCCTTTTCCACCAGCCTGGGGCGATCAGTGGGTCCCACTGGAACTTTCTTCCCCTCCTGCTTGCCGGGGACCCTCCTGAATACGGCCACGTACGCCCAGGCTCTGTCACACGTTGCTTCCCTGAAAGGTGAGTGTTGACCCTCTTGGCTAGTGGTGCGGGGCTGGGGCTGACTTGACTGGCTCATCTGAAAGGGGATCCTGGACACTGACTGGCTTTCCTCATTCAATTCATATTTACCATTTGGGTTGGTGCAAATCCTGTCTCCTTCCTTCAGTCATGAACAGGATCATGACCAGCCTCCGTTCTGCACAGCTATCTTGTTTGACTTGTGCATGGCCTGAGAATGTAGGTAATGCAGGTATCACAGCTTCAAAGGGACCTGTCTCAAGGTGATTGTTTCAGAAGTGACTCTGTTGATAGGTTGCTCCTGCACCTTGGGAGTAGTTTTAGGTGTTAATCTGCCTAGATGAGGCTGGATGAGGCTGCTTCTGAGAACCCTCTCCAAATATGCAGGTGCCTACCCCACTTTCCCAGAATTGTTGCTGGAAGTCTGCACTGCTGAGATTTGTGGTTTAGTGACTCCGAGCCCCCTGCCTGTCTGTGCCTGCTTTGTAGAGACAGACTCTCCCTTGATGCTGCCCAGGCCAAGGAGCCTGCAGAGGTGACAGAAAGGACAGTTGCTAAGTACATGGGGCCACATCTTTGTCAGTTGTAGTTCTCTTACTGGGGTTGCCCGTGGGTCCCTATGAAGAGTTGTGATGTCAACAGGCCATTGAATTATCCTGCTTCATTAAATGTCATTCTCTTATAACTTTGATGAGAAAAGAACAACCCTGGTCTACACTCAAGAAACAACATCATTTGTGGACTTGCTGTTGTGCTGCATCATTTTGCTTGAAGATGCAGTTCAAAGGGCTTGTCTGTGGCATTGAGAACAGTCAGGGGACAAGGCATGTGGGTCGGGTGACAGACTTGCTGTTCCCAGAACCAGGGTTTGTCTTCACTCCCTCAACTGCTGATGGGCTCGTGTTCACTTTCCTTAGACACTGATCACCTTGGTCTGTCATTCTGCTTTTTAGAAAGAACGAGGCTAAGACATGTTTTCTGCTGTCAGAAACAGTTATATGAGGAGCTAGCTAAGAAGAGGCCCCTCAGATTTGCACCAGGCAGAGGTGGAGAGGGGTTTGGCCTGGGAGCGTTTGTTCACTTGAGTGTCAACTGTTGCTCAGGTCAGCTGGTTTTGGCCAAGAGGGAATGTGGACACAGCATTGCCAGGTTATTCAATTTTCAGAAGCTGTAATCCTGGATTTGAAATATTATCATCTTTTAAGAGTTGCCTCCTGGTTTTTAGACCATACCCACACATCCTTGACCAGACGAGTTTGTGGTCTGCTGTTGTGTGAGCGACCTTCCCTCTGCCCCTCCTCTGTCTCTGTCCCTGTGTTCTCCTCCCTGCAGGCTCAGGTCTTCCTTCTAGCAGAGTCTCCTCCCAGTGCTCATGGAAACTCCCTCAGCATGTGTTGCCCACTCCTGGCTGGCCTCTGCGGATTGCTAGCTTTTTAGCGTCTGGCGAGCTGACTTATGTTGGAAAGGGTGGGGAGTGAACAGTCATTGACAACTTCTGGGTCTGCCCCATGAGCTCGATTTGTTGTCCCATTTAGTCTTCATGGCAGGGTGGTCAGCATGCAAAGAAGGGCTCAATAGTCACACAGCTAGTGGAGCTGGGATAACTCTACTAAAGTACCTGATATTGGTGAAGGGATCTTTGCATTCTAAAAGCAACCTGACCTCTTGCGGCAACACTTCTGGAAAAGAGATATTCTGAGCTGGGAGTCTCTGGAGCAGTCTCTAATCAGCTGCTCAGCAAGGCCTTTTCCCATCCGGGGTGGCGGTGGTGGGGGCTGGGGGGAGGTGGTTGGCAGTTCCTAGGGCTTTAGGATATGAGGTTCAAAGTGTATACCTCCTGCAGGTCACATTCTAAGCACATTCTAGGAGCAGTGATGCTGTTTTATGGAACATTTTGCTAAGTAGTTTGGGACTAGAGGAGCTTTCTGACCCTTGAAGCCCACACCTTCTTCTCCCAGGCTTCCCCAAGCTATAGAAATTAAATGTGTGATGTAATCTGGGTTCATACAATGAGCAATCCTGATTTTTAAATTTTTAAAAAAATTTTATTTTAAAAATTGCACATATACACATATAGGTATATATAGTTTACAACATTGTCTATCCTGAGATTCTCCTACCACCTTATCACCCATTAACTGTCTTAATCTCTTGTGCCCATCCCTCCCCAAATGTTACCCTCCTTCCCCTCTATTACTTTATGCTTCAGTTCTGTTGACAGTTCTAAATTTTTCTTGTTCATTTGTTTGCTTGTTTTCCCCATATCCCTTGTATAAGTGAGACTATCCAGTATTTCTCTTATTCTTTCTGGCTTATTTCCACTAACAATTTTCCTTCTAGCTCCACCCATGTTGCTGCAAATAACATAAGTTGGTCTGTTTTGACTGATGAATAATACTCCCTTGTGGACATATACCACAACTCTTTTTCTTTCTTTCTTTCTTTCTTTCTTTCTTTCTTTCTTTCTTTCTTTCTTTCTTTCTTTCTTTCTTTCTTTCTTTCTTTCTTTCTTTCTTTCTTTCTTTCTTTCTTTCTTTCTTTCTTTCATTTTTTGGGTATTACATATGATTTTATTTAATTTTTTTAAGATTTATGTATTTTTTTATAATTTTAAATAATTTATATATATATATATTTCACACCATTGTGATCCCTGGTGGTCACCCACCACCTCCCCTCCCTGGCCACTCCAACTGGTTCCCTCCCCCAGGTGTATACCACAACTTTCTGACACATTCATCTGTTTTGGGCATTTGGGTTGTTTATATATCTTGGCTATTGTAAATACTGGTGCAATAAACATCTGAGTTTAGGTGTCCTTTTGAATTTGTGTTTTTGTAACTTTTGAGTAGATCCCCAGAAATGGGATTGCTGGCAATCTTAATTTTTTAAGGTCTTGTTCTATGCCAAGAGTTCTTGTTTGTGACCTAGAATCCCTCACCTTTACCTGCATCCCCAGATGACTAGGAAGCCAGATGATGGCAGAGTTGGTGGCTGAATCTTCTCTTGGTCTCAAGTTCTGCTTTCCAGATACTGCTAGTCAAAGAGGGACTGCCCTGGCTACCAGGAGAACCTTCCTGCAAGCTAGTGCTAGGAGCACCATCCTGGGCCTCAGTATCCATCACTCTTATTACGAAAGAGAAATGAGACTCAGGGAGGGGAGTTCCTTGCTCAGATACCACTTATTCAACTAGGTCTCCCCTTCGAAGTCTAGACTGCTGTCTGTAACGTTGTGATATGACCTTACTCCCGGACTCACTTATTCATTCCTTTGAATGAGCACTGTGGTAGGGACCTTGGATGCTCACATTGTCTCTGCCAGACAATAAGGACAGCTCTGAGGCCACCACGTGTGAGCCCTGGGGAGGAGGCCTAGCCCCAGCCAGGACTTCCAGAGACCAGAACCATATGAACTGAACTTTCTAGCCCTTTCTAGCCCAGAGATCCTGACCTACTTCTCCAGTCTGTGGCAATGCGCCAGTGACCCAGAAGTACAGACATACCTCAGAGATATTGCAGATTTGGGTCCAACAATGCTGAAAGTTGCTATAAAGCAAGTAATACTTTTTTGTTTTTAGTTTTTTTTGTTCCCCATAGGCTATTAAAATTATGTTTACACCATACTATAGTCTGTTAAGTGTCAATGCAGGATTGTCACAAACATCTAGTTTGTAGAACAAAAATGCAATGCATCTGAAGTATAAAGTGCAAGAAAGCAAGGTGTGCCTTTAAATCACAGTGTTGAAATTCAGCTCTTAGATCTCACCCAGTGTACATGCCTCCTTCCCCAGGCTTTGTGGTCCTGGGCCCTGGACCTTACATAGCTTTCTTGGTGCTGCTCCTTTGAGACTCCAGCAGGGTCAGGCGATGGAAGGCAGACTCCATTGTGCTGCTCGAGTGTGAGAAAAATGCAGGATTCCTAGTACCCCAGTTTTCCCAGGGACTGAGAGAAAACCAGCTAATGTTCACTCCCCAGAGTTGCAAGCCAGGGGGCTGTCAGTTGGGGGTCCTGGGCTTTTGATTCAGGCACTGTTGTGACTGATGTGAAGTCTTCAGCTGGGAAATAGAGAGACTATCCAGGAGTTTTTGTGGGACAGGCATGGGGGTGGTCAGGATAGAGTGTGCTGTGTTCCTTTCAGTTGTGGTCCTTTGAAGCCTTTAAATCCTTTAATGTAGTTTTATGGGTATTCACTTGCCTGGAAATTTTTTGGCTTTGGATGTACTCTGAAAACAGGACCTCTTGGAACACTGACTGTCAGGTCGCTGAGCACCTGGTATGACCAGGGGCAAGTAGGTGTCACAGGAGGTAGTGGGGATGCCCTCTGGGGAGCCCGCACATCTGGACCTCCAGACCACAGAGCTGAGTGGAGTTCTGCCTCCAAGTGAATGGACTGGACAGGCTGGGCCCTCTTAGCTTTGTGACCATATCCAGAATGTGCCAGTAGGTCTAGACTCTGCTTTTTAATCTTTAAATCATGGGGGAATGTAGTCCAGGAAATACGAAGGGTTGCAGGTCTCTCAGCCATTCTTCTGGAAAGTCAATAACAGGGAATTCTGGATTATGGTGTTCTTGGGAAATTAGGGAGACTAATTTCACTCCTTGGAGACACCTGATGAGGGCAAGGGCCTGGGTCTTGGAAGCAGCTAGGAAACTGGGGAAACCAGGACTGTGGGGGCTGGGAACGACTGCATCTTCGGACAATTTGCACAGCTCAGAGCTTCCATGGCACACACCGAGGCTCCTTTGGTGGTTCTGCCTCAGGCAGTAAGGAGTCAGGGAAGGGTGAGAGATCACTGCCCTTGATGTGAGTGGGCAAAATGCTGGGCAAAATGCTGGAGGGTCTGCAGAGAGTGGGGTGGTGGGCTACTCCAGGCCAGCAATGTACCCAGTGCTAGGAAGTTGAAAACTAGGCAGGTGAGGGGATTTCCTCTAGTTAGCAAGCAGCCAACTAGCATCATGGTTTTAAGCTGGGATGGCCTGCCCATATGGGTTCTCCTTCCATTCTCAACCATGCAAGTCTTGCCGAAATGACCAGCACTGTTATCTCTGCTTCCTCATCTGAAAAAATGGAGAACTTGATCCTACTGGGCTGAATATGAATTCGTAAGATGAAAAAGAGTTCATAGGATGAATTGAGGAGCACTTGAGTTAGAGCATTTGTGGCCCATAGGGCAATGCATGCACGGGGGAGGTGTCAGGAAACATTGTCATTAACTGGGTTCCCAGTCACCTCTAAAGGGCCCAGTGAAATGTCTATTTGTCTGAAATGATTGGTGTGGATATTCACCTTTTCCTTGCATCCCCATCATTCCATATTTTGGCAATCATGGGGGTTCCCGTCTATTCCTGGGATTTCTCTGTCAGGTACCCGTGCCCTCCTCGGAGCACTCCAGCATGTGCTTTGCACAATGGTGTGGTCAGAGAGGAATCACTCTGGACAGGCCTGCAGCCAGCGTGTTTCAGTATTGGGGGTTCCAGGAAACCCTGCAAATGAAAAGGTAGCAGGACCCTATGCCATGCTGGGAGACTTTGCATGACAATCATGAGTATCCTGAGAAAAATCCTCCCCAATACAGAGAATTTTCCTGTGCTGTCTTAATGGCCAGCCTTGTATTCTCAATTCATTAATGCAGAGGAGGTTATTAATGGCTGAGGGAGGCGCTGGGGTTTGTTCCGGGGAAGTGCTGGCCACAGGACAGGCGTGCTGGGGGCGGGAGAGCCACAGCCCGTGGAGGCCCCAGCTCTGTTGCACTTAGCCTGGCTGCCTCTTCTAACCTGTGACTGGGAGAGCTGGGTGTGAGGTGGAAACTAATTACAGCTGCCAGGGGAGAGCTTTCACAGCTCACCCGCACTCTGGCCATTCTGTGCTGTTGTAGGGTGGTGCACTGGGGTGCATCACAGCTGGCTTTCCCAGACAAGAGGGGCACAGGAGAGGGGTCTTGGGACAGCCTGTGGAGCTAGGCCATCAGTGGGGACACTTAGTTGCTGGCGGGAGCCCTGGAGTCAGACTTGAGGTGAGAGGACTGGGGCAGAGCAGAGGAATGGATCTGACTCCTTTAGCCTCCCCTCATGCCTCTTATGGAGGAGGTCTGGTGGCCCTAGTTGACCTAGTAAGGCCCTAGCTGGGAGGAACCTGGAGATGACAGCTGTGGTTCTCACTTTCCAGTCAGCTGAGGCTCTGGAGGCTGTGAGGATTGCTATGTGAGGCACCTCCCGACCCTGGCACCGGCGCTGGTTTTGCAGTGGGTATATAGTAGGTGCTGGCAGCTGGAGTAGCTGTTCTGGGCTCCGCAGATGTTATCATATGTGTGAGGATGCCGTGAGGTGGTGGCAGAGTGTCTAGTGCTGGGCAAGGTTCTGGCACAGGCAGGAAGGTGTGTTCCCAATTGTGTTTTGATCTTGCTCCCTGCTCTTCCAGGCCAGGGTAAAGTCTCTCAATTCTGGATTAAAAAGTTTTCATTAGTCAGTAAGCATTTGCTCGCGTTTCCAAGGTTAAATGCAGAGGCAGCGGCAGCCTCTTTTTCCTCCTCTGGAAATGTTTGCTCCATTCTACTTTTCCCCTTTTTGTCATGATTTTTAAAACAATCACAATTAAAAAAACAAATGTTTTTATTATTAAATGTAATATTCATTGGAAAAATTTCACAAAATATGCATCTAGCACTTAATTAACTGTTTTAAGTACCTATATAATCACCCTCTGGGACTTTACCTGCACACCTGAGTCCTCTAAATCCCTGTACCCCTGACTACTCACATCACCTTTCCTTCCTATAAGTGAAACCATTATGTTGACTTTATGGCAATGTAGCTTTGCCAATGCCCTAGGCACACATTCCAAAACACACTGCCTGGTTTTGACTTTTTTTGCTCTTTATGTATCTATCCAGGTATCCATGTGGTATGCATACAGTACATATTTTCATGTCTGGCTTTTCTAGCCCAAGTTATGGTTTGTGACATTTATCCATATAATTAGGTTTCATAGTAGAGTCTTTGGGACATTCCACATGCATGAGCAGATCAACTCCAATTAAAGACAGCTCATCTCTCCCTTACACTTATTTCTTTTTTTGGCCAGAATCTTGGGTACAGTGTTGAAAAGAAGTGATGGTAACAAGTTTTGTGCTTATCTATTTTTTTGATGACAGATTTTTTTTTTTGAGCTACAGTTTATATACCATGCGATCTGTCCATTAAAATGAGCAGTCCAGTAATTTTTAGTATATTTGAGGAGTGGTGTACATTTTTATCACCCTGTGCCTACTGGCAGTCAGTCTGTATTTTCCCTACCTCTCCTGACCCAGCCAATCACTAATTTACTTTTTGCTTTTATAGATCTTGAACATCTTGCTAGTATTGGTGCAGGCATTTCATATGAATGGGATTCTACAATATGCTCAACGGTCCTTGTCTTATTCTTGATCTCATATTAAATCTCAGGATTCTTTAATTTTGTATTCTTTTAAGGTATCCTTTATTAATTGATGATGCTTTCTTCTTGTCCAAGTTTTTAAAGTTTTATTTTAATATTTAAAATTATAAATATGAACAAATACTGACTTTCATAGACTACTTTTTCCACTTCTATTGAGATAGTCACATTTTTTCTTACTCGACATAGTAAACAATAAGTTACATTGATTTTGAATGTTAAGCCAACTTCCTTCCTGGAAGAAACCCAAACTAAATGTGACATGTTTTCCTTTTTACAGATAGATTTGGTATAATTTAACTATAAAATAATAGACCCTATCTTTTTACTGATAGATTCATATCATCTATAGATCGATTATAGATTTGATTTGCTAACATAATATTATGGGTTTTTGCATTTATGATCATAAAGAGTTTAACTTGTGTTCTTTTCTTATCTCTACTTCAGATTTTAAAATTGTTTTACTTTATCCCCAAACTAAGTATAGTATAAACATATTATTATATTAATATAAATCTAAACAAAGTATAATATGAATGAATATAATATATTATATTTGTAATATAATAAACAGCAGCAGAAATGTCCGGTAGCTGGACCATATGTTGAGCATATCCTGATATGTTCTCTGAGCTTGGTCAGGAGTTTTACTGCTGCTTTTGTTTTGGGGTCTTTCATGAAATTGTAGTGCTATCTCATGAAAGGAGAGCTAAGGCTATATCTCTAAGATGACATCACTTTACTGCCTTGGCAGGGATGAAGGAAGGTCAGGAATTGGTTCTTTCTACCCATGATGAACGTGCATGTTGATTGGGTCCCAAGACTGTCAAAACAGAAGATTCCAAGCCTTCTTAAGGCTCCCACCCCAAACAGGCCATCACTTCTGAATTCTGTAGATTAGTGTGGGGTGGTACAGGGCCAGGTCTGACTCACATGGTAGAAACTATACACAGGTGTGAATACTGGGAGGCAGGTTCATTGAAGATCTTTTGTGGAGACTAACTGGTACAGGTGTGGAGAAAGACTGGCCTTGTGATGTAAGTTGGGTTGTGTGTTTTGAACCCACATTGCTCCCAAGCCTGACTCACTACCAGCACTTTAAGGACACAGGTCACATTTGACTTGCCCATAGATCCCTCCACATCACTGGTCTTTGCCCCTAACACAGAGTCTAGTGCAGGGGGAGTGGAGGGTTGTGTGTCCTGAGTTTGGGAGATGGACCCCACTTAGGATGAATTAGCTTAAGGGGGTTGAAGACCGCGGTGGATTTGAAGAGACAGACAAATGCCTGCAGCATAGAATGTCACCTGGTATGATACAGACATCTGTTGTCACAAAGGCCAACAGGGCTCTACAAGTGTGTGGGGATCTGATGGAAAGAGGAGTGCTTTCTCTGTGGGAATAAAGAGGGCTTTCCAGAGGAAATGGTTGACATGGGCGTGAAGGAGGCTGTCCAGTGGTTGCAGGCACTGTAGGCAGATAGAACAGCATGAGCAAAGGCACTGAGGCTGGCAGGGCTGATATACTGAGGGAAGGATAAAGCATGAGGTTGGACATAACCATGGTCCTGAGAGAGGATGGTGTGGCCTGCAGACTCTGCAGTCACAACAGCCACTCTGCATAACTACCTCCCTCCGGTTATAGGGTCAGCTTAGGTAAGACCCCAGTCTTCTCACCTCTGAAATGACAGGCATGATGGCCATAACCCTAGTGCCCATTACTGGTAGTGTGCTTCTTTGTGCCTGGAACATTCATGTGTCTGATAGGTGCTGACGAATATTATAAGGGATTATGATAATGAGTCAGAGAGATCACTGGGATTTGGTTAGGCTTTTGTTTGGATCTCTGGGACACAGAATCTTACTTGCTACAGACTTTTGCTCCTTAATATAGAGGTTCCCAGTCTTCAGGGTATAGTTCGTCAAGCTATGGTATACAGAACCCTTCAGGGGTTCTGGCTTGCTTCCAAGGGCACAGGTGTCTGAGGAATTGGGAACTTGAGGGGCAGAGGTGGTCAGTCCTCCTGGTAAGTGGATGAATCAACCCTAATCCTCCCATGCCTGGCTGATGTTAGGCAGACAAGGGTGGAAAATTGTAGCACTTGAGATTTGTAAGGAATCTCCTTGATGAGTAAGTCACTGTTTCTTCTCCATGATATAACTGGGGAAACTGAGACTTAAAGACAGGACTGCCCAAGGTCACACAATGCATGTGTCAGAAATAGGACAAGTCAGGAATCCAGGTGTCCTGCCTTCCAGCTCCCGTACCCTGTATTGATTCTGTTCCTTTTACAGGCACCTGCTGTCATTCTCTGGCTTTAAAAACTGCAACTCACTTTCCAGAAGCCATTTCCTATGGGTGCTGATGGGTTTGCCCTTCCTGCTAATCAATGGGGCCCTGGAGTGCAGGGAGCTGAGCAGAAGGTTTCTGGCTTGTACCCAGATGCAGTGGGAGAAGCAGCTTGCCTGTCCAGAGGTCTGGTTGCCACCAGAAGGAGGAAGGCAGTGCTAATTGGCATTGGACTTACTAAAACATGTGTCCTTGCTGCTCTTCTGGTTATGCCAGGTCCTTGGATCTGGGTGCTGTCATTATTTGTTATCACTTCAAAGACATCCAAGCAGAAATGGGGGGCACTTTGCTTGGCGCTGCTTGACTTAGCCAGCTCCCATAGGTGAGGGTTTGTTGAGCAAAGGAGCAGACATCAGGACAGTGAGTATTCATGTGATGGATGGAATTGAGACACAGGTGGGACTTAGCATCATTTCCATCAGAATAACTTGCCAGACTAATGTACTGTCTTTGGCGTGAAGCAGACTGGATAACTGTGATGACCAGTTTTTCTTTCTGTGGGGTATCAGAGTGACTTAGAATTGGGAGAAGGCAGGTTTGAACAACTGATATATCCCAACTGGGTCAGGAAAGATAGATTCTCCCCCAGATATTGCAGAGTTTATTTTGTACCAAAATGGGATATTTTAATTTTGGCATCAGGATTGTGTGGGGTGAAGGATGTTTATAGGAAATTTGAGAGGTATGGTAGGTACAAAAATAGATAAAATTCATGATGAAAAGGTAATGAAATTATAAAAGAGAGACAAGAAATCACTTCAGGGCTTCCTTAGGAGAGGACATCTGGGTGTGAATTTGGCTTTGTCCTGAGTTTGCTTATTGGTGAACACACTTAGCCACAGCATTTCAAAGGTTATGCTTCAACTCTGTAGGCATTGCCAGCATTCCCACTTAACATTCCTGAGAACTGCAGGGAGCTGGTACTATGAATCGCAAATCATGTTACATATTTGTTTTACTTCACTATAAACCGAAAGGAATAAATGACAGAATTTGTGTTAAATATCTCATAAATCCATGAGCTCATTTCCTTGTTCAGTTCTGTTACCTCTGGTGAACATTCATCAAGAAACCAGTCTGGGTGAGCTCTACTTGTAACCCAAAATTGTAGTTCAGGTACCTTTAGGATGAAAATGTGCTATCGGCAGAGACGAGACAGAACTAACTTAATTTTTCCTGTCAGTCTCTGTAGTAGATCAATTAAACTGCCAAGGAGATCAAATATTTCAGACTGTATTTATTACATTAAGTATTTATGTTCAGGCCAAGCCTTTAAAGCATGATGTCATATAGGAATGTAGGCCGATTAGATCAATTCAGCAGAATTTGCTGTAACTTAATGGAAATCTAATTGTGCGTTTTAATTTAGTATCCAGGAGGTAGTGTGTTCTCCAAACAAACAATTTCAGGCTGCATTTAGGGGCCAGATGGCTCTTGCACAGAATTGGGTGATGGCATGCGCTGGTAGGACTGGAGGAAGAAGTGGGAGCCTTCTAGGGGGCCTGCCAGCTGGCGGGATGGTCAAATTCCATGTGGAAGGACTCCCTGACTTTGATGGGAGGTTGACAGGATGTTGCTGATGGCATTTTCACGCTGTGTTCTTAGCTCCATGTTCTCTAGTCGATAGGTGCAGTGCAGACTGAGACCATTAACAGTGCGGGGTCTCTGTTGGGTGCTGAGGGCAACGGCCTCACTCCTCAGCAGAAGAGAACATTGCTTCTCATCGTCTGACTGAGCGGAGATGGGAAATCACATGTCACAGAACACCATTTTTGAGAGTAATACTCCGTCAGCTTAGAAAGTACAATAAAATACGAAGAAATATGCAACCGTTATTTATACCTGTAGCACCCAGACTCAGTCACTATAAATATTTGGCTTTAGAATATTCGTTTACCTCCCATTTATAAAAATATCTCTCCAATACATTTTTGTATTTAAAATTACTTTAGAAACTAAAATCCTCTTAATTAAAAAGTTTAAATTCATAATTTAAAAATTTCTAAATAAGTTTTATATGTTTGTATGCCTGTTGATCTCTTGTAGATAAAGTATACGGATGAACATATAGGTACATGCTTATACACTCTGTGTATATGTTTGTTTTATGTGTTATATGGGTATGTGTGCAGACACACATCCCAAAATGGGTCATATTGACTTATTATTTATCAAACTGATTTTTAAACTTATTCATTATGTTTCAGTGCATCCAGTGCTTTCTGTAACTTGCTCAGCCAATTCTCTGGTATCTGACCATTAGGTTATTCATCGATGTCTGTTTCTACATACTCCACTGGGATAACTTCCTTTGTAGCTAATTTAATTCTCAGCTCATTCGTGATTATAGTTCCTTGATAGGAAGAATGACAGAAGGAAAGAGAAGGAGAAAAAAGAAAAAGAAAGAGAAAGAGAAAAAAGGAAAGAGAAAAGAGAGAAAGGACAAAAGAGAATGAAAGAAAGCTACAGCCCCATGCCTGCAAATCTAGTCATAAAAGATAGGACTTTTAAGGTTTGTTTGTCTCACTTCTTCAGATCCTCTTGGTAGAATGCATTATTCTTTTTGGTTAGATGGGAAGGGTGCAGAGAGGAAGCTGGGTGGGGGTTGTGTGGAGCACAGGTAAAGGGCAGGTGGGCTGCCTGGGGCAGGGCTCACTGTTCCCACAGGAGTCCTTGCTTGTTGCTGATTGGAATATACTTTGAGAAGTGACTTGGCCTTGCCCTTTAACTTGTATGGGGTTATGGAAAGAATCAGTGGTTGAGAGCTTTGTACTCGGTGCTTTACAGAATTGCTCCCAAGGGCAGGCATGTTACCTTCTTTCACAGATGAAGCTGAAGCTCGGAAGGATGGTGAGAGATGACAGGACTGGTACCAGTGGAACCTGGAGCCAAGCTTCCAACATGCTCCTCAGCCTCAACAGGCAGCACCCCTTTCTCTTGGCCTATTGCCATTCTCATTCCATAGGGCTATGGTCATGAGGCCTTGGTTCTGAGGTAGATCTAGTCCAACAGTTTTTGTCACCTCCTTGGTGCAGTAAAGATGAGTGCTGGGCTTCTCTTTAAGGTGTAATCAATGTCACCCACCACTTTTAGTTGCAGACATGGGTGTTTTTCTCAAGCCCCTTCAAACATCAGCTCTTATGACAGTCCCTGCTGTCAGCTATTGTACTTCAGGATGACCTGTGGTCACCACCTTGCTTGCCCTGTACTAAGTGACCCAGGTTACTGTACATATTAAATTTCTGGCTGCTTTTAAGTGTTCTCTTTTCTCAGTGGGATGCATTCATGGGTCTGCCCTTAGTAGCCATGTTCCTTTTTGGCTTGTGACTGTCTTATACATAAAAAAACTTATGCTTGGAAGTATGCTTGGAAGGATCTCTAAGCACATGTGAGACCTTGGAATGGTTCTTCATGGGCAGAATGTGTGTTCTATGAGGGTTAGGTTTTAACTTGGTCATTATTGTGCATATGCTACTCTGACCACTGTAGAGGATAAAGCTCTATTTTTATTACTTCTGGTTTTAAGTAGCTCTCTGGTTGATGAAGTTGTTTGGGTAGGAGGCATATGGAGAAATCTGATGATGCTGTGGGTACCACAAAAAACATGGAGAGATCAAGAATTAATTTCAACAGGATCCCATATGTGAATATTTCCTTTTTCATTCTTAAAAAATAGTTATAGGAGTTTAAGGGAAATGTTGGTTACTAGATAATTAAATTAAATCACAACTGAAATTCTGAAAACATGTTAGAGTTTGAAGAACACAGTTTTGTAATTCACATCCTACCCCAAAAATCACTCTTTTTTTTGTTGAAAGGGGTGTTTAAACACTTCCCTATGAATCCTGTCAAGGGGACCACAGGGTATTATGGCCATAAACTCATCACTCTCAGAGAAAGTGCACTGCAGAAACATAGCAAGCTGAAGATAAAGAAAGAAAACCCCTCTTTCTCTCCTTCCACCCATTACTTTTATTTCAGCTCTAAAACTAGAGAAAGTTAGTCTTCTATAGGACTGCCCTCAGATAGTTGGAGGTACTTAACTCATATCTATTATGTCTTGGGGTTAACACCAACTGAATGTTCCCTGATCTTTCACTTCTTTATTCCCTCCCTCCCTCCCTCCCTCCCCCTCCCTTCCTTCCTTCCTTCCTTC
>PVHY01029219.1:0-14488 GCA_004024945.1 Uropsilus gracilis | reverse complement strand
ATGGGGAATCTAGCCGGCTTGGAAAATTCTTGTCTCTATTGTCCTTGGACAAGTGAGGTCCAGGGGGGGTGCGGGACAGAGAACCACCGCCTGAGCGCGGTTTGTGTGCCCAGCACCGTGCTGGGCATCTCACAGTGCTATTTTAATCCTCAGAACCCTTTGAAGGAGGTGCTGTGACCTCCCACTTACGAAAGAGAAAACTGAGACTCGGGGCGTTCATGCAACTGACCTAAGATCATCTAAACCATATAGGGTAGTTTCCATAAACGGTTCCTGATTCGAGGTGCTTATTTATTTATATATTCTTTTTGCAATAGTGCTAGTAACCGTGGCTTGTCTTGCATTTGACAGGATCCCCGCTCTCCTTACCTAAAACTTATCACTGTTTCCATTTCACAGCTGAGGGGAAAAGTTTGCTCTGGGATTGATTACTTAAGGACTAGCAGGGTTGAGATTTTGTGCCCTATTTTAAAGGTATAAAAAGCTTAAAACTAAAGGTCAAGTTTACACACACACACACACACACACACACACACACACACACATTAGTCATTCCTCAGGTCAATGGAAAATAATGAGAGCTTCAAGCTCTGTGAACTGAATGACCCAGGTCTGAGGAAGACAAAGATGTTCTGATCATTGGATGTGTCGGTTGACTGCAAGTGTCCATTACAGAATTACAAACTGATGCTCCCTTCTAGCTTGTTAGTTCAGTTGTTAGTTCAGTGAGAGTAGAGATAGAATGCATTGCCCATGCTATGTTGAACTTGATGTTTGATAGGTGAGTCTATAACTAAATGAACACATTTTTCAACCCCAGTTACCCCAGAGAGAAGCCACATTTACGTCTAGCAATGGGTGAAGTTTTCCCCCTTGTAAGTCTAGCTCCCTGTTTGCACCCAGTTTCAGAGTAACTGCTTTCTTGTGACTCCCCCCCCCCCAAGTTTCTTGCATTCATTTCAGCAAACATACTTCACCCACTCTGCTATGCACATAACTGCAAAACAGGATGGGGGCTTCAAAGGGCAGGAATGCCTTGCTTTCCTGAAAATTCCATTCTAAGCCTTAGCCATCTGGGAGTTTTACACAGCATCATACACAAGGAGGCCATAGGGTTTCCTGTGAGGAAAGAAGTACATCATCCAGGGAGGGACATGGGACCAAATCACACTCCTTCCTCCCCCACCCAGCCCCTTAGTGCCCCCGTTATTCCTCAGATTCACAGAAATAGCAGCCCTGCTCCTCTCCCAAGGAAGTCTTGGAAATAGACAACTACCAAAATGGAAATGCAGGGGAAGCAGAAAAAACTATAGAGCAACTCATGAGCACCCTCCCACCCTCATCTCTTTCCAAGAATCCCCTCCCCTCAGTGTCTAGTCAGGGTATTGGAATGTCACTGCCTTATGCCCCAAAACTGTGTTGCTACTCAGGCTGATAAAGACAAAGGCTGCAATTGGACTGTCTTTTGCCCTAACATAACCCTGTCTTGCAACCTCCCCGAGGTGACCAAGGGAGATCATGTGCTGCCCAGTGCTGTCAAGATGCTCCGTGTGCTGTGCTGCGTGCTTGGTGGTGTTGGCAGGAAGAAAGCTGCTTGGAGACTTACATCATCACCCTGTTGAAAGTCTCATGAGCTGAGAACTTTGCCCACACTGGACGCTTTACTAGACACTTTTACTTGAATTCCCATGTGATTCTCCATACCCCTGTGATTCCTATTTTGCAGAGGATAAAACTGAGGTTTGTGAGAGGGTAAGTGATTTCCCCACATCATGTAATCAGTAAAAACATGACTGAAACTCAATTCCTGTCACTCCTCTCTGCATTAGAGCTCAGTGTTGTTAAAGGCAGCAAGTACTTGGTGCTGGTTGGGAAAATTATCCCTAGTTCTTTTTCTTCTCATGAGTATTCTAGAGATATTTTAATTTTAAAAATGCGAACAAATGAACTTCACAATAGATACTGTGTGACTTAATAAAAGAATAAGTGAATGGATGAACAGAGGTTGAAAATGAGATGGGATAAAGTGCCTAGAATTGTGTCTGGCATGTAGTACACATGTAGTACACATTCCCTAATGAATTAATAAAGAAGGAAATATAAATCAAAGTATAAGGAATGGAAGACTTTTAATGTGAGGTGCAAATCCTTTAGGAAAACAATTTCACAGCCTCAGACTCGAAAGTAAAGTTTATCGGTCTTGCTGGAATTTGAAATTCTTCTCATTGAATTGTTGGTGAAAGGTATACTGGCCCCAAAAGGTTATCAGTGGATATACAGCAAGTGGATACAGTCGAGCCCCGGTCCATAGTCCCTTACTTGTTGAATTGCCTGTCATGGTGCTTCCTACATGAGATTTGTGTTGCTGGCATCTATCAACAGGAAGAAAGTATTTCCTGTCCTGTTGAGTAAGAGATAGTATTCTTTATGAAGTAAAGTGCACAGGTTGCAAAGTGCATATGATATGATCCTCACTCCCAAGTGGAGTAAAAAATGAGATGTAAAATGAAAGGTCCAAGGTTTGAGTCTCTGTTCTTACCAGGACATGTACTTTAGCACATTATTTAACTTCAGCAAACCTTGGTTGTCCCATATGTTAAATGAGCACAAAATTACCTCATGATAATTTTAATAATTTAACAATATGTAAAATGAATAAGTTAATAATATAAAAATAATATATAATATGTAAAAAAGTTAGGCTCGATAAGTGGCACATGCTATTAATTTAATTTTATTCAGAAACAATAGAGGGAGTGTTGTCCCAGGCATCAAGCCCAGCCCTCTACAGGGCAGAAGAATGGAGAGCTTGCATACACTTTAGCCCCAAGAAAGATTCTATGCTGGAGGACTTCCAGGGAGTGTGGAGGAGCAGTTTTACTACCAGGGAATAGTGTAGGAGCTAGGCAAGTGCTTATTGGGTCTTTGTCTGTGCCTTGGGCCTGTCAGCCTCTTCCGACTGAGATACGAGAATACAGATTAAGTCACTTGAATCTGGTAACTGCCAGAGGAAGGAGTACCTCAGAATAACTGAGTCCCACGAGAACTGTGCTGCCTCATATACTCACCATGGCCCTGCCCTGCCCAGGGTAGCCTGAATTCATGACTGTCAGCATTTAGTGAGTAAAATACTGGATACCAGACATGAAAAATTCTGAGTAGATACAATACAAATATATAATGTATAAACATACAATGACCTGAAGGTTTAAGAGATAAAAAAAACCTAGCACAGTGAGAAATTCCCCAGGGTGCAAGGGGTGGGAGTGGGAGCTTTTACTGAAATGTGAAGGCTGGAACCTATTTTGCCCAAGATAGGAAAGAACAAAAACGATTTACTCTCTCTGGCAAAACTAAAACAAGCAGAATCCCATTGTGGTAATGCCAAATGCTTTCTTTGATTTATCAAAGATTGCAGAGGGTTGGGAGGAAGGAAAACACTAGAAAATTGAACAGCTATGTTTAAGAACAACCAGATTTGACTTATCAACTGGCTCTGTGGCCACCTTACCTCTACGTCCATTTCTTTGTAACACAATAAGGACTCTCATACCTAACTTACAGTGTTGTTGGATGATTAAATGAGATGATGAAGGTAAAGTGTCCTCCATGACACCAGGGATGCGATAAACTGGAGTAATAGCAGCTTCTTTTTCTCTTTCCACAAGATGGAAGGTCAAAGCTTAACAGGCTTACCTCATTCATTCACATTTAGTCATACAGCCTAGCTCTTTTAATATTATAAGTCTAAGAAAAACGTTAGTACATCCTCTTAGAAACCTCTTAGATTCAAAAATGCCTCCTTTCTTCTTAGCCACAAAAAACAAACAACCAAAAAAATAAAAAACTCAAAAACTTGTGCAAGTATCAACCCTTTGGGAACAAAGCAACTCTGTTAATTAAGCCTCACTCTGTTCTGTCTGAAAACTGTAATTACCCTTCCATGTAGATGTCTTGCTCCCAGGGGTAACCTGTCAAAGCTCAGCCTCCTTAGGGTGGAGATACAGAATGGCTGGGATCTTAAAATCCAGCCACAGAGGACAAACTGTGGTCCCTCTGGAAAGCTGTTGTAAATAATTAGTGGGGGCCCCATTTCTTTCTGTGGCCTCATGGCAATTCCAAGGACAACAACAGAGAGGAAAGCCAAGTCTCTGAGGCGTTTCCTGAATAATACAAAAATGCTCAAGTGTCAAGGAAATTCCCCACACAATATCCAAGTCTAACCTGTCTGCTCTTTGTCCTGCTTCACACTTGAATACATGGTACTGGTTACACGGAAAATTTTTATGCCCAAGATTTTCGTTTTCTTCAAAGTCAATAGTCACTAGGAAAAACTGTCAAGGCTAAAAAAATGAAACAAAATGTTTGAGTTTAAGCTCACCCCATCTCAGTGGCTTAATGCTTTTTTGGGAGAACCAGCAGGCATTTTGAGAGCTGAAGGGAAACCATGTGCCTGTGTGCTAAGCCTGTTTCTGTCTCTAACATAGTATGCAGCCTTAGCTAAGTCATTGCCCTTCTCTGAGTCTCCATTTCCACACCTGTGAACTTAAATGTTTGGATTAATCTATCTTTTTTAATTATCAGTCACCTTTTGATGTATTTTGGGAGTTATACTACATGTTCCTGGAGCACACAGAGTTTTATAGCAAGAAGCTAACATTTCTGAGACTTCATTAAAAGAAGATCTGTAAAACACTGACATTTATCAAAATTCAAACATGGCACTAATCACAGTACAGTAACAGAACAAAGTCCAATTCAGGAAAAGTTGCAATTAAGAACAAGGAAAGTACTATTTAGGTTCTTTGCCAAAATTTGAACTAAATTTAACTTTTCTGCCAAATGTATTTATTTTACTACGTGTTGAATATATTTTTTAAAGGAAGCAAGCACATTTTATTAAAAGATAATACTGTGCCAACCTTTATTAGTTAGGGAAACAATTAATTTGTTACTTAATTTTCTGCACATCTATGTTTATTAGATAAGGAATAAGGAGGACGTTTAAGGTCAATAGCTAGGAAGAACAATGACTATATTAATGAATTAACCTCTTTTACATGAATAAAACTAGGAAATGGTTGGTTGGTGCCCTGTTGGTACTTACCTCTTCCCCAGCTGCTGTGAGTATTCACTGCCAATGGCTCACAATGGCTCCCTTCCACAGAAACCACCCTCCAAAGAATGGGAGCTTACTCTCCCATGAGGTTGTCTTTTTCACCATCAGCCTGCAAGCCAAAATTGATTGATAAAGGGTTAAAATATCTTGCACCACACTTAGTGTAGGACAAACTCTGCAGCATGATTTATGCACCAGAGCTCCCTGCAGTCCGGCCAAGGCTAGACATTCCCTGAAGTGATGTTTTTATCTGACTGCTGGCCCTTCCTAGCCTGCCTCTTCATTCCTTTGCTGGTTTCTTAGACAAACACTCTCTCAAGAGATCATACCCCTTCCCCCAAAATCTCTGTCTCATGCTTTACTTCTAGGACATCTGATTTAGGAGTAAAATCATGTTATCCTTTGGGGGTGGAGAGGTAAGGGAGAGTCAGTAATGAAACTATATTTGAACTCCCTTCATTATTTCATTTACTCCATTAATACTTTTGCCTTGTATGAGTTAGATACCGTTTCAGATGCTAGAGATATTTACAATACACCAAAAAAAAAAAAAATATTGCTAGGGAGGGAGCAGCACAAGGCATTGCAGTGATGGTTCACAGGTAGATGCTATGGTAGTGAAAGAACTGTGGGGACTATACATGTAGCAAGAACAGTGATGTAAGAAAATAAATAAATAAGTGGGTGGGAGGGGGAGGTGGTGGGTGACCCCCAGGGATTGAAATGATGTGAAATATAGATAAATAAATTTAAAAAAATAAAATAAAATTCCTGGCAGAGTTAATGGCTTAAAAAAAAAAAAAGAAAATAAATAAATAAACATTGCTTCCACAACAAATTACAATAAATGCTGTTTGCTTTATAATGGGGAGACACACCATGATAAACAAGACAAAATAATTCTATTTTTTAAGAATATAGTTAAGATGTGTCTTGACATGCGGGCCCCACGCGGGTACCAGAGCCCGCACCCTCCGAGGCCGTGCCACGATGGCAGGGTCATCGTGTTCCACACGCACTGGCTCCACTTGCCTCTCCAGTTCGGGTGGGATGGAGCTGGGGTCAGCCTGGGGAATTGCCAGGCCCTGTTGGCACGCAGGCCGCACCCCACATCTGAGTCCTGTGAAGAAGCAGGGTATGGTGGGTGGGTGGGGAGATTGGTCAGGTTTGCCACAGACCCCTCTGGGTTTGTCTCCACTCCAGAAAGCCCTAATCAGGAATAAGTACCTTAAGACAATTTTTCAACCACAGAAACCAAATAGGTGAGGTATAGGAAGAAATATCCTTAAATTTATGCCACCCAGGCAGGACTTAAAAAGAACAAGGTGAGATCCACTCAGCATTGAATTGCGAGAGCAGTTCACCTACAATGTCACCGAGGAGCTGTGAACAAAATTCTGGCACAGAGATGCTGTCAATAAGAGCACTGAACACCCTCTTTGCTCAGCAGGAAGAGGCCTGCAGAATGGCAGTGGCCCCACAGCAAAGCCCCAAAGGAGGAGACCAGGAGATCTACCATCAGCTGATGGCTGTCCCCATCCAGGAGCTGCTCTACCAAAACATATGACTGGGAATCATGTCCCCAAAGCCAAGACCCAAAACATAACATGAAGGAACAACAAAATTTTGTAGAAAACAACGGAGATGAGATCCATCAAGAAACAAGAAGCAATCATACAAGTCAAAGGTGCTCAAATCTGCCTACGAAGGGAAAAGCAGTACAGGAAAGATAAACAGCACATTCTACCAAGTACCAAGAAATCACACCCACACCAAGGATGAGGAAATAGATCCAGAAAAGAAAAAAAAAAACAAAAAACATAGACTAAAGGGCTAAACATGGACAAACAACAAAAAGAAAGGAGGCGAAGTGACCAGAGGGGGTGTGGTGTGGTGGGGTATTTCCATGGGGATCAGCAATTATACAATCATGTATTATAAAAAATCCAAAAAGAAAATAAAATTAAAAAAAGAAAAAAAAAAGATGCACCTCGGTGGGGCAGAGGCACGTGAATGCACGGGCTAGGTGCGCAGGGGTCTCTGGGTTCCTGTGCCCTGTGGCCAGCCACGGGGCAGCTGATCACAACACTCAGCGGGGAGCAAAGGTGGTGATGATCCCTGGGGAAGCCCCCCAAAAACCTGGAGAGCCCAGGAGGAGGGACAGGTGGGATTTTAGCTCCATCCACCAGCAGATGGTTGATGCATGGGGTAACCATCTGCAGCCTGGATTGGCCAGAGCATGTTTCCCCCAGTGCCAACACCAGGGTGGACTTGGGTGGGTGCTTGCCCAGCTATCCAGGCCCTGCCCCCATTCAGGGAGGAGCCAGCATGGGGGCAGGGTGGGGACTTGAGCCCCACCTACCAGCAAGCAACCTAAGCTGACTGCTTGCCTGCCAGGAGTCCTGGGCCTTCTGAACTCCCTTGACAGCAGGGAGCAAATGCAGCGATAACCCCTGGTAAGCCTCCCAAAGCCTGGAGAGCCTGGGATGGAGGACTGAGGGTTTTTAGCCCTATCTACTAGCGGATGGTTGTTGCATGGGGTGACTATCTGCAGCCCAGATCAGCCAGGGCATGTTTCCCCAGCCCCCAGCCCCTCCCCGGGGGGGGGGGGGGACGGTTAGGAGGGCGCTTGCCCAGCCATCTGGACCCCAGACCCACACACCATTTCACTCTCCAGCTAATCCTCAGAAGTTGGAAGAACATATATAATACAAACTCCATTATAGAATGGGCAAGGGACCAGGTAGAAATCGAGCTCATGAGCCTGAGTTGGATAAAGTAGATGGACAACCGGAAGAACCAGTACATGTGAGATAGGAGAAACAACAATGGAAACACAATGTCACAAGGTGCACCTATGCTCTCCCCGGGTCTAGAATATCTAAGATTTCATTTTGGAGATGCCTTTTAGGAGACCGAGACATCCCTCCCCACACTACGAGAGAGGAGAGGAGGGCCAAGAATTGGGGTCATTGGCCCCACAGCAGGGTTGCACAGTGAGACAGAGGAGATGAGCTAAAATGGCCACTCACAGATGCCCATATCCACAGAGAAACCTCTTCACCGACACTGGCAAGGGTGAAACACCCTAAATCTGATCCCAGAACCACAGGATAAAGCAGCAAAACAACAGAGATGGGATTGGAGAAGACAGCCTCCAACGAGAAAGCATGTACAGACCACAAATAAATATAGACTAGTCGCCCAGTGCAATCTTAAAACTGAAAACCTACCAGAAAGTCTCTCCTGGTTCCAACAACACAGTCCCTCACCCAATGGAAGAACACTGCCACAGGAAAGAAAGAGACTAATGGACTTAACACAGACTGGTAAACAACAAAGAACGGAGTTTGAGAGAAGGGAGAGGGCACCAGAGAGAGTAGGGAGAGGGGAGGTATCCCCAAAACCATTTGCTGAGGTTGTGATTTAATGAATAAAAACAAACAAATAAATAAATATATTTAAGATTATTAGATCAGGGTTGTTAAAAATCTGTCTATGAATCATGTACTATGATCATGAAATAGACTTTAAAATAAATTCAAGGATGTACCTTTTTTTATACTATATAAGCCTTGATTCAGTGATACTATATCAAAAAATTCACTGTACAGATATACCAGTATACGTGTCTAAAGACATAAACAAAGTTGTTTATTGCTGTATTGTTTATGATGGCAAAGGATAGGAAACAACTTGAATTTTCATCAATAGAGGACTGAGAAAACCAATTATATTCCATTCATACTAAGGAAAACTATCCAACCATTTAAGATGAGATAGCTACATATTTGCTGATGTGGAACAATCTCCTAGATGTGTTACTAAAGGAAAAAAAAAGTTATGTGCAAAACAGTTCATAGCACTGTAGTCTTCCATTTGTGAAGGAATGAATGTGAACACATACTCATACTTAATACAAGCTGGAATCTTACAACATAGAATCTCTGAAAGGATACAAAAACTATTAATAGTGTTGTTTCTATGAAGAAAAATTAGCTATCTGGATTTTTTTATTCCTTATTTTATATAATAAATTTATATAAAAAACTACATAAATAATTTTATTTTTTATTTTATTTTATTTTATTTTTTTGAGACTAGGTCTGGCTATTTTTGCCCGTGGAACCGCAGGCTCTCGTTGCCCGGGGTACCACAGACTCAAGCCATCCCCAGCCTCAGCTTCCCAGGTAGCTGGGATGACAGGCGCGCGCCACCATGCCCAGCTATTTTTTTGGAACTAGGTCTCGCTACGGACCCCAGGTGGGACTCGAACCGTGATCCCTAGCCCCGGCCGCTTCATAGGCTGAAGCTTACAAGCACGAGCCACCGTGCCCGGCCCCATAAATAGTTTTATATATAAACTATTTATATATAAAACTACATTTTATATATAAAACTACTTAAATTTATATATAAATTTTATATAAAACTTATTTTATATAATAAATTTATATATAAAACTACACTTATATAAAAAACTACATATATTATGTATATATGTATATGTATTATAAATGTATGCATTGTTTAATAAAACCAGTTCATTTAAAAGTACTATATACTTAGTATAGAAACCATAGCATCTATAGAAAATTAAAAATCACTTATAATTTCACCCCTAAAACATACCATTGTTTATAATTTATTGTGTTTCCATTTAGTCTCCCTCTTAATTTTTTTCTTATAAATGGATCAGCGTGTGCTTATATAGATTTAAGTTATTGTATTTTGACTATTATATCCAAAGTATATTCCTACCGCAATGAATTTTATTCCAGAATATCATCTGTATGGCGTCTTGTTTTCCACTGGGTAAACATATAAAAATTTTTATCAGTTTCCTGTTTTTTTGAGATTGGCCATTGAGATTTTTTTCTCTCTATTTTGCTCTTGTATAGTGCTGTTAGACCATTGTTTCTGTCTCTTTTGTCCACATACCTCATCTGTTCTCTGAAAACCAATTTCTGGATGGAGATTTACTGGTTGAAAGAATGGATTTTTTTAAGACTCATAATAAAGAAATATTAAATTGCCCTTCCTGAAGTTTGTATCCGTATACAGTCCTCCCAGCAGTCTATGTAAGTATTAATGAGTTCTCCATGGAATACAATAGATCCTTGGCATTCAGATGTCCACTCCTTAGGAGCTTCCTGGAGGATCCTACCAAGTAGTAGCTGGTTGAGACAGGACTGGGATCCTGCCAGCACTGACTGAAATGATCACTTAGGACCCCCATAAATCTAGCTGAGGCCTCAGAGTCTGCAATGAGTGCTGGGGCTCTGCAAAAGGCCCTTGCTGACTGCATCCTGCAGTGTGGCCACTCTGATCACTGCCTCCATCCATCAACATATCATAGTGATGGTTCCTGGTCACTGAATTTGTGTATATTCAAGTATCCTTATGATTTGTTTTGCTTTAGTAGTGATGTCATAAAATCATATCAAGTTTATTCTTTTTTTTTTTTTTTTTTTTTTTTTTTTTTTTGAGACTAGGTCTCGCTATTTTTGGCTATGGAACCGCAGGCTCACATTGCCTGGGGTACCATAGACTCAAGCAATCCCCAGCCTCAGCTTCCCAGGCTGGGATTACAGGCGCACGTCACCACGCCCAGCTATTTTTTTTTGGAACTAGGTCTCGCTACGGGCCCCAGGCGGGACTCAAACCGCAATCCCTAGCCCCGACAGCTTCATAGGCTGAAGCTTACAGGCACAAGCCACCGTGCCGGGCTCAAGTTTATTCTGTGGCAGATTTTAAAAGTCTAACCAGTGACTTTAGAGTAATATTTATAGATTTTATTATGGGTCTGTTTGAGTTACTTCAATTTCTCTGTTATTTCTCAATACTTTCTAGAGAAAATTCTACACAACGATGATATTTAAAATTTGGAATCTCCAAATTCTGGATACATTCCTTACAGATGTCATAGGTTCCTGCTAGTCTAAAATGAAATGGAATTTCACTATTTGGCTGTTTATAGTGTGCAAAGACTCATGACAATAAGGACTGATGTCCCTACCTTTTGTCTTTTACTCACATGATCTGTATGCATTTGCGGTTTTTACAAATATCCTTCTAATGAGCCTGGTAATTGCAAAGCACAACAATCTGGAAGTTCCAGTTTCTAAAGCCAGTTCTGGTCCTCACACCTGTATGTCCTTAGGCAACTTATTTTTCTTGGGTTTAATCTCAAATAATTTCCAGCCTCAGATTCTAAAATTTTGGGGTGATCTTGAAATATAGTAATGAGTATCCATACACTAAATTCTTATTTTATTTAAATGTCAATGTTATAAAGAAACCATCAGGTTTAACATGATAATAATGGAGGTTCTTTGTTTTAAATGTGATAAAGTTTCTTGGCCTTTTGGCTAAGATCAAGTGTTTTAAATGTGATAAGGCAAGCATTCTCACAAGTCTATGAGATAATATACTATTGCTATCATTGATTCATAGATGAAGAAATTGAGGCACAAAAAGTCATGGAAATTTGTTCAAGGTTAACACCTGTAGAGAGAAGATTCAAAACCAAGTGATTGGATTCCAGAATTAATAGCCACGTTGTCTACTGCTAATTCTAGTTACCTCATACTAACTGGAAATTCTGCAGAATAGGTCTTTAATGAAAATGAGCAAATGAAATTTTAGTGATTAATAATTAGTTTGCTTTGTATGTAAAAAATTTCCAAAATCCTAGGTCTTCAGCATAGATATACATCCAAATGTTATAAGAAGAGAGGAAGTGTTTGAGCAGCACTGGGTTAGATGAATCCAGTTCCCTTTGTAAAAATAAGGAGGATTATCTATGTAAGAAAATTTTAAAAAATGAATACTAAAAAATTTTTTTAAAAAGGAATTAGATAACAACATGATAGAGCTGGAAATGATGTTAGAGATCATGTGGTCAAATATCTTTGTTTGGACAATTAAAAGGTATAGACCAAGGAAGGAACTGCCACGCACAGCACCACAAGAGTGGTTAATAAACAATAAACACCTGTCACTTGAAAAAAAAAAAAAATAAGGAAGAATTATGGATATTAAAGAAAAATAATTCCATAAAACATTACTTAGAATAGTGCATTTATATTCCAAAAGTAATCAAAATTGCTCTGCTAAATGATGTAAATAAGTTTAATTTTAAAAACTGATAATCAAATGAGAGTCAATGGACTTGACTACTAAAAAATCTTAAAGTCAAAAGTAAAAGTACCTTAGAAATGCAATTTCAGCCAGGCTTGGTGGCACCCATCTATAATCCAAGCACTAGGAAGCAAAGAGGCCAGGGATCACTTGAGTTAGCAGATTCGAGACTACCCCAGCCAACATAGTGAGACCTGGTCTCATAAAAGCAGTCAGGTGCCATGGCAGGTGTCTGTAATCCCAGCTACCTGGGAGGCTGAGGTTGGGGATCACTTGATTCCATGGAATCCGGACTACCTCAGGCAAGACCTAGTTTCAAAAAAAAAAAAAAGGAAATGCAATTTCATGGTTGATTTTTAACATTAATATTATTAATATTGTAATATTATCCTGATGAATGATCACCTAATGTCCTTACTTATGGCCATCAAAACATCTGAGCTGCTTTATAACCATTCTCTTCAGTCCCCACAGCAATTCTGCATGTTTGGTGACCAGGACAAATACAGCCAACATGGATTATTTAATAGCAAGAAAGAAAAAAATGAGAGCAAGGGCAGGGTTTGTCTTACTTAGTTCTCCATCAGCCATTTCTAAAGAGCTAGAGCATGATAGAAGTCCAGTAAGCATTTGTTAAATGCATAAAAAGGCCATCAGAGTGCTACTGAACCCTGGCAAAAATCTCTATTCATCTGCCCTATATCCATAATGTAAGTAATATAATACAATGCCAACCAATGCCATTAATCTTAAAGAACCATATATAATAGTGCTATATAACTGTTGCTAAGGTGAGACTTTTTGAAACTCTGAAAACACAGAACTGAAATCCTATTATTGTATTCTGACTTTACCTTATCTTTTCATCAGCTCTAATCATCTTTGTCCTGTTTAAAGTTTGTACTATATTTTGCACATATATACAATTCAGATTCTTATCCTGACATTCTTGGTAGAAAGGAAAGGTCCAGATTTGCAATGGAATTGTAAGTTAATGTTTCTTATTAAGAGGTAGGTGAATGACTTCTGGTAACCCTGATTAATTTTAACTGTGGAGCACCCCACCCTCTAATTCAGTTTGCAACAGGGAAGTGGATTGCTGACAGCCCTACACAAAAAAAGGTAAAACTGTATATTAAATGTGTGAGTCATATCCCTGGCTCCTTACTCAAGAAGAATTGAATTTCAACAAACAATGGGACGCATGGGCCATGCACTGTTGGGACTTCAGAGAGGAGTAAGCAGTCATATGATGGGGGTGCTGCAAGAGCAGGTAGGAAGATAAATTAAAAAGGAAAAAATGTTCACAGATAACTATGATTCAAGGCATAATGTGATTGGAGCACGCTGAGTTCCCACCACAAGTAAAATATTTCTTGTTAGAGATCAAAAGATTTCATGAGACAAGTGTCATTAGAACTGGAATTCCCGCTTTCTGTTAGCATTTATGTCTCTGATTTATGAGTTCCAATGTCACTAGACTGCCTGCCAGGCACTAAGGTTTCCCAGATGAAGATGGTAAACTTATGTACATGAAAAAACACCTACCCTACCCGGAAAGGAAACAAAAGGAAAGATGCCAATGCACACTGAAAAATACTCACAGTTCCTGGAGAACAGAACACTAAGTAGCTAATTTTTGCCACAAACTGTGTAAAGTGACAAAGATAAATAAGAGTTTGACCATCCACCATGAAGCAGGCACAGCACTAGAGACCTGACATTCAGTCTCTCCTTGATTCTCACAACAGCAAAGCCAGGACCTGATGTGGACCATCTTATTGGTTGGTAGAATTTAGGCATCACCCTACTCCTGTCTGAAAGACGGAGGCTAAGAATGACCTGAAGCCAGGGAGATAAAAGGTTACCTTCTTTTACTTTGATATTGTAAATCTTAAACTGGGCTTGGTGAATATGCTAATCTAGCTCCCTGCTGCTATTGTTCCAAGGCCCAGATAGGGAGTGAGAGCTGGACTACTTGAGAGTGTGGGTGGTAGTCCCATTGTCAGGTTTCATCATGGGAGGGGGGAGCAAGAAAGAGGGGATAAAAGAAAAGGGGCAAGAGGAAAAAGGGACTTTTTTGGATGTTGACATCAGACTAGCTTGAAGGAGGGCTGGTCTGGCTTCAGACATCTGGCATCAGGCATATACAGTTTTGTTTCAGAAAGAAAAGGACCAGGGTTGTTTGAATCTTTTGGGGCTCCCAGGGTTCCAGCCTTCGAAGGT
>PVHY01029218.1:0-14491 GCA_004024945.1 Uropsilus gracilis | reverse complement strand
GGCACTTAAACTTCATGATTCTTTAACAAGAGGGAAAAAGTTGGCCGGTCGTGCTAGTGTGCGCCTGTAATCCAAGTGCTGAGAGGCAAGAGACCAGGGATCCCTTGAGTTCTAGGGTTAGAGACTACCCTGGGCAACACAGCGAGACCTGGTTCCGAAAAAACAGCTGGGCGCAGTGGTGGGCACTCATAATCCCAGCTACTTGGGAGACAGGCTGGAGATCGCTTGAATCTGCGGGATCAGGACTACCCCAGGCAACATGATGAGACCTAGCCTCAAAAATAAAAAAGGAAAAAATTGTTTTGTGAGGGATTTTAGACAATGTTGGCATAATCTGGATTTTCTTATATGTTTCTTTTGTAATAGATAATTAGGAAATCACTTTGTTTAGTAATTTTTTTTTTACACTTTATGAATCTGTTCTGGCTACAAATGGTGGAAAGGACCCGTAAAAGATACATTAAAAGCAGTGTCTTGAGACAGTGGCAAAGGGGCTGCAAGTTTCAAACTACAGCCTCTGACTTTTTTTTGAGACTAGGTGTCCCTATTTTTGCCCGTGGAACCGCAGGCTCACGTGGAACCGCAGGCTCATGTTGCCAGGAGCACCACAGACTCAAGCAATCCTCAGCCTCAGCTTCCCAGGTAGCTGGGATTACAGGTGTGTGCCACCACACCCAGCTATTTTTTTGGAACTAGGTCTCACTATGTGCCCCGGGCAGGACTCGAACCTCGATCCCTGGTTCCGGCCACGGCTTCCTAGGTTGCCACTTACAGGCATGCGCCGCCAACGTGCCAGGCCTCTGACTTTTTTTTCTCTGCAGCTAAGAGTTTGCAAGCAGCAAGAGAGAGGCATGCATTTGCATAACAAGGTGACTGGTCTGTGAAGGCATTCACCTTGGAGGAGGTTAGGGTTTGAATCTACCAGGGAAAAGCAGGCAGATGATCTTTGAGTTTTAAAGTTGGAAAGCCTTGTTTCTTGCCCGATAACAGTTTCACATTTTATGTTATACCCTAATCATATAATCAAATAAGTACCTCATAATGGAATGGCTGCATATATATTATTATTTGTATGATCTTTATAAAGCTAGATTCTCAATATGGTCTTCTAACTTTATTTTATTTTATTTATTTTTTGAGACTAGGTCTCGCTATTTTTGCCCATGGAACCATAGGCTCACGTTGCCCAGGGTACCACAGACTCAAGCAATCCCCAGCCTCAGCCTCCCAGGTAGCTAGTATTACAGGTGTGTACCACCACATCCAGCTATTTTGGGGGACTATGTCTCCCTATGTTGCCCCAAGTGGGACTCGAACTGTGATCCCTAGCCCCAGCAACTTCATAGGCTGAAGCTTACAGGCACGTGCCACCGTGCCCACCTTGGTGTTCTAATTTTAAAAGGAAGTACAAAACTGATCATATATTTTTAGGTCTCATCTCCTTTAAAACATTTTCACCTCTTTATGGGGAGATACACAAAATTATCTGAAATATCACTTTTGTACAAGAATTACATTTGGTGTTTGACTTTGAAATTTTCATGAGCAATAGAAGTATCTTTTGTTTTTCCTAAGAAACACTTTAGAGCAAATCTGAGTTTATGCTGATGAAATGATTTAAGGTGGGGAGTCTGAAACAGTTTCAGTATGTGGCTGATCAAAGGAGAAGAGGGTTGGAATTTTCACCCCCACCCACTGATCCACAGGAAGGAAAAGAGGGAAGGGCTGCAGATTTAAGAGTGAGTTTTCATGAGCTTCTGGGATGGTTGAGGCACCTCAGTGTAGGGAGGATGGTCCACCCTCTTTGCACAAAAATACAAGCTCCTTGTGAATCCTTACAACCTAGACCTCAGCCTGATCTGGGTTTTCACCTTTGTCTTTTGTGATACCTTTATGATAAACTAGTAAACATAAGGAAAATTTTCTCTGAGTTTTGTGAATTGCTTAATTAAACTAATTGAACCCAAAGAAGGAATCATGTGAACCTCCAATTTATAGCTGGTCAGTCAGTAGCAGAATTGAAAACCTGAATTGGACTGGACTTGGCATCCAACGTGGGAACAGCCTTATGTGACAAGGCCTTAAGCTGTAAGACTTGATATCTTCAGCTGATAGCATCAAAATTGAATTAAACTGTAGGACAATCAATTGCACCCACTGAGAATTAGAAAACTGCCTGGTTGAGCTGGAAAATACTCCAGCACATCATCACACGCATATCCCCATCTCTCAACAGCATGGGACGGCAGCAATACTCAACAATTCCCTAACATTGCATTCTGTTATTTTCTTTTCTGATCAAGGTACTGATTTTATTTCTTTTGAGGTTTTTTCATTCTTACACACAGACATGAACATTTTCTAACAGGAGAGTATACATTTCAACTTACTCAGTTTCAGAAATCCTTGTTTTTCCATCTAATTTCACATCATTTTGTGAACTGAACATTCAGCATTTTATCCATAGTTCTTCTGGCACCTCTTACTGGCTTTTTGACTTTGCTACGCAATTTTTACTAAGACAATTCTGAGTTCCTTGAGATAATGATTGTTTACTCATATCTTTATCCTCACAGTGACTTGCACAAAGTAGATGACCCATAAACATTAACATCTTGGGCAATAGGTTGACAGTCCAAGGTATCAGTTAGATCAGCAGCTGTGTAACTAACAAGAATAAATGGCAAACATATAAGACCAAGACAACTCTGTCACAAGAAATGAAAGTAGCAATGGTAGGCAAGAGCATGGTGGCGCATGCCTGTAAGCAGCAGTCTAGGAAGCCAGGGCCAGAACTGGGGAACACAGTTCAAGTCCTGATTGGGGCAACGGAGTGAGACCTAGTTCCAAAAAATTAGCTGGGCATGGTGGTGCATGCCTATAACCCCAGCTACCTGGGAAGCTGAGGCTGGGGATCACTTGAGTCCATGGTACCCTGAGCAACGTGAGCCTGCGGTTCCACAGGCAAAAATAGCATTACCTAATCTCAAAAAATTAATAATAATAAATTTTTTAAAATTAAGTAGTAATGGTGGACCATACATAGTCAAAGAACTTTTCACCCATATCTGCTGCAACCTGCTCAGGAAACTAAGCCCTTATCAAGAATAAACAAGCCTAGAAGCCAGTCTAGTAAAACTTGTAAGAAGAAAAATTTATTTCCATCATGAGTGACAACTCAGAAAAACTGTACAATAACTTCTTTACAATTGGCCTAAAATGCCCAGGACCTGATTAACAACACTTTCCTAGCCGGGCACGGTGGCTCATGCCTGTATGAAGCGGCTGGGGCCGGGGATTGTGGCTAGAGTCCCGCTCGGGACATCACAGCGAGACCTAGTCCTAAAAAATAGCTGGGCATGGTGGCGCATGCCTGTAATCCCAGTTACCTGGGAAGCTGAGGATGGGAATCGCTTGAGTCTGTGGTACCCCAGGTAACGTGAGCCTGCGGTTCCACAAACAAAAATATTGAGACCTAGTCTCAAAACAAAACAAAAACACTTTCTAATTTTGGCCCCTGCTTTAGTATCAACCACACACAAATATGCACCCCTAATTTCTTCTAGTTAGCCTACCTATAGCTTCTCCAGGCCAACAGCCTCTAGCATCTTCCAAAGAGTTTATAACTTTTCATAACCTCTTATAACCTATTACACCTTTTTCCTCTATAAAGCTCCCCCAGTCCTCTGCCAAAAGAAAAGTCTGACTCCTTTGCCATGATAAGTTCAGAATAAATTTTGCCTTTTCATTTGGTTGGTGTTTGTAGATTTCCACAATTGTATTAATGGAATTACCCTACTTAAAAATAAAAAAATATTTCATATAAGCTGGAAACTGAAGGAACCAAGAATGATTACAGAAGAACTTGTCATAGACTGAGGATCTTACAGGCAGAACCTGCCAACAGACATCGTCTGGTTGAAAGATACAAATATGCACAGCCTGGGGAACAGCTGTGGTATCTAGGTGCCCCTGGGGTCAGTTCAGGAAAGTGCCTAACCCCACTTGGGTGGTGGAGTCACCACCTGCAGCTGTGTTACACAACACCTCCTCCTGTTGCTCACTGCCCTCCATTAACCATGTATTAAAACTCATGTAAAGATTTGGCTTAGAACATTAAGTTCTCATAAATCCATCAAAAGTTTCATTCTGACAGCTCAGCGGCTTGGTTCTGGATGAATGACTTGCACATTACGGGGATTAGTTACTCCTCTCTAAGCATTCTCACAATAAGCAAAGTGTAATTTTGTGCACACTTTAAGCCCTCTGAGTTATGAGTTAATTTAGTTTGTTAATTTGAGATGACTTCACTGAAAATACCACACAAGTGAGGCAACCAAAACTAAAAGCAATTGGCTCTGTTTAATAACAAAGTAGTTTTCAATTTTCTCTTACTTGCAAAAGGATACATGATTATCATAGAAAAATTTGAAAAGTAAATAAAAAGAAAGCTAAAATGTGCTATGCAAAGAAATTAATATTCCACTGACATATAACTTTCTAGTTTTTATTTCTATATGCATGTTGGTATGGAAAGGGAAATTCACCTCAATGTGATGAAACTGATATGGTTTTGAACTGAGTAACTTCGCATGTTTCTTTGAAATGTGACATATTGATCAGTCAGCTGTTTATCAAGGTATCTTTCAAGGTACTCCCTTGAAGGGTTCAAGGGGAGGGAATCATTCTGCGCAACAGAGGAAGCATCTGTATCTCCTTGATTCTGTGCATACATACTGACTCTTCTGCCTCGAGCGGCCTCTCCAGCCTTGTCCAATGGAGGATCACAGCACATTCTTCAATATCCAACCCTGTTACCCCTTCCCTCACCCTGGCAGCTGGCCTCAATGTTCCCTCCTAGAGTGCTCAGCATGAGGTCACATTTCCACTCACAAAGTAGCAAATGGCAGAGTGATCACAGTGTGATTGGGTCTGTGCATAGTGTGATTGGGTCTGTAAATTGGGTGTTTCAGAACAGTCAGTAAAGATTTTTACTTTAGCCGGGCATGGTGGCTCTGCCTGTAAGCTTCAGCCTATGAAGCAGCTGGGGCTAGGGATTGCGGTTTGAGTCCTGCCTGGGGCCTGTAGTGAGACCTAGTTCCAAAAAAAAAAAAAAAAAAAAAAATAGCTGGGCGTGGTGGCATGCACCTGTAATCCCAGCTACCTGGGAAGCTGAGGCTGGGGATTGCTTGAATCTGTGGTACCCTGGGCAACGAGAGCCTGTGGTTCCATGGGCAAAAATAGCGAGACTTTTTCTTTGTGCACCCAGCCCCTTACAAAGGATACCAGTAAGACAGTGCAAACTAGTAATTGGACTGTGGACTGTGGAGGTTGACTACCTGCGTTTGAATACTGCCTCCACTGCTTACCAGCTGTGACCCTGAACTAATTTTCTCCTCTCTGTATGACATGGTTTCTTCATCTTTAAAACAGAGATAATAACGGTACCTACCTTATAGGGTTGTAATAAAGATTAAAGAAATCAATACACAACGAGCACTTTTAAAAGTTCAAAAAAGCTGGGCACAGTGGCGTGTGCCTTTAATCCCAGCCTAGGACAGTAGGCTGAGACAGAATCGCTTGAATTCACAGGTTTGAGACCTGCCTGGGGCAACATAGCGAGACCTAGTCTCAAAAAAATAGCTGGGCATGGTGGTGTGCACCTGTAATCCCAGCTATCTGGAAGGGTGAAGTTTGGGATCGCTTGAGTCTGGGGTACCCGAGGCAACAAGAGTCTGTGGTTCCCTGTGCAACATAGTGAGAACTTGTCTCTTTAAAACAAAAAAGTTTTTTTAAAAAAGGTCTTGTACATAACCACTACATAAATGTTTGAGATGACTAAATTATACAAATGAACTAACATATCTCCATGTGACATACAGATTTTCCAATATATATTTTTTTACTCAGCAATTAGAGCACTGAAGACTCACATGACTAATCCTTACAATATTCTTTGTACACAGCAAACATATATTTGGTACAGCGTTACTCTCTGGCTACACTAGAACATAAGCATTCTCTTAAAACGATATTGGGATGATGTTGCTCCACCATTAGATGGAAATGCTACTATCGAACAGACATTATCATTTGCTGTCCTCACGTGAACACTCATTAACCATGACAAGTACACACCTCAGAGTAAAACATTGATCCTTTCTGACTCATTTGCCCTACCTCACCTCCCCCCAGGACACTAGTAAGCTTTTTTGGGAGACAGTTCACTTCATCCCAAGGTGGGGGGGGGGGCATAACTCCTGACTCTGCAATATTTTGAGTTATCTTAGACTGACCAGATGGAACTAACCTAAAACCTCACAGCTGCTGGGTTTAAAGTTTATACTCAAGTTGCTAATTACTTCTCAGGAAACTGATTTCCCCACAAAAGAAAAAGTGAAACCCTACAAATTTCAACTAGTTTAGCTGAAAACAAATAGTTGAACAAAAAAATGATAGCTAACTTAAACACATTTCCTAGGCTCTAGGAAGATGCAAAAGGATAAGATGTTAAGGAACATAATTTAGTGTTTTGCAAAAAAGCATTAATCCTTTCACTTTGAAAATCTCAGGAAAGCATTTACTTGTTTAAATATACACCTAAGATTTGTTGTAAAAATATATAACTCTTTACTTTTTAAACATTCAATAAACCAGCATCTTGATTTCCTAAAATTGAATTAATGAATCTGGTTATCCATAGGCATAAATCAGCTCAATTCAGCATAAAGCAGATTTCCCTCTAAAAAGCAAGGTCCCTGCCATCAGGTTATGGGTCAGATATGGAACTAACAAGAGAGCAGACTCAAACAAAGCTTAACATACAGCATTAGCCAGATGGAGCTGAACTGGCTCTGTACTTCAAGTTATTTACCTTAAAACAAAACCAAGTTTGCCATTCATCTCTTCTCTGTATCTTAAAACCTAAAATAAAATAAAATGGCCACCTTTTCTTCACTTGACTCCACAAGTAAAAGAAAATCCATCTCTATAATATCAAGCCAAGTAATTTGAAATTTTTTAAAGAGCTCTTCAGCTCTCCCTATTCTGCCTTGACTTGTGGATTCAGTTTGTGGAAGTCAAATAGTCATGTAGAAATATCTCTGAAACATAGTCTCCAACCATAAAAAACATTTTCAATATAAAGTAAAATTTAAAATCTGCGTAAAGTTTTTCTAACAAGCATGAATCTTATTTGTATTTTTCTGTGAAAATCACTCCTGAAAAGTAGTTGTTGTCTTTCAGATTTCAATAATAAAATCTGTATGTAAGATAGATGAATATTTGAAACTATCATGGTATAAAGGAACTTAGAAGGCTCTCCACTCCACCATGTTCCTTACTGCCTGGTAGCATGACTTTAGGCAGTTTTCTTCCTAACTGACTATTTATCCTGATTTGCAGAAAAAGTAATGACATTCCCCAACCCAAAGGATGAGAGGACCAATGACAGTGATTGGTGCCTGGGAAGAGGGAGATGCAAGAAGGTCTTTCACATGTGTTTGTGCTCTTTCCCTCGGGAGGCTTCCTGACTACTCCTGGAGTTTAGCCATAAAGATGTGGAAAGGCACTGTAGGGAGTTCATCCTAAGACCGAGAACTGACTACTCTGAAAAGTAAATATAGCATCCTCTCCTGCAGCTGGTACCACGGCGGCTTTAGTTTTCCCTGTCTCCAGCAATTCTAAACAAGAGCTGCACCTATAGACAACAGAGAAGACAAACAGGCCAGAGCAAGCGGAGTCTAAGGAGACTCTCCCACCACTTACAAACAGGGTCTTCCATTTTCAAGGGTCTTTTCAAGCGGATGCTGGCCGGTATAGTCTTCTCGATCAGTTCCTCGATGCTCTAAAATTAAAACCAAGTCCGTGAAAAGTAAAAGCTGAAGAAAAGTGCTTCTGAGTTAAAGAGTCACTGCTGCATTGTGCACCTACAAAGGCATTTGGGGACCTCATTTAAACAGCCTAATTAAGGTTTCTTTCTTTAAAAAAAGAAAGAAAGAAAGAAAAGAACAACTTAGAGCAAACCAGCAATCTATTGGAGGAAAGAAAATAATGAAGCTGGAAGTGATTCGGTCACTCCAGAGATAATTGGATAAGCCAGGAGCCCCCCATCTTGCAAAGTTAGAGCTCATCATCAGGACAACGCGGATTGAAAACCGTACTCTTTTGAGCGCAAAGAGAGTGCAAGAGAAATGAAGAGGGTGGGAGAAAGCTGAGGAGCCGGGACCAAGCACGCGGATTTGCTTCCACCCTATGGCAGGGTTTGTGGGCTTGGGTCGCAGCAGGAGGGAAGCAGAGCGAGCTCCGGGCGGGGGCAGGGAGGCCACTCCAGCAGAACCCGGGCGGGACAAAGCGAAGCCCTGGAGGACCAGGTAGGGTTCCTTACCGTGAGCCCCAGGGCCTGTAGCATCTCCCTCTGGTCTTTGTCCCCAGGGCCGATGTGCCTCCGAGCAAAGTCGTCGTGTCTAGGCAGGAGGCGCTCGAGGAGGCGCGAGGCCCCAGTCCCGCCGTTGTCCCCACCGCCGCTGTTGCTGTCACCGCCGCTGGACGCCCAACGCGGCCCCACGCCTCCAGCCAGGCGACGGCGGCCCCGAACTCCGCAGCCCAGCCGCATGCCCCAGGCCCTGGCGCACGTCTGCATGGTCGCAACTACAGCCCTCTGCACCCGCCCGCAAGGATCCGCCGCTCTCTCGGTTCTTCTTCTAGTCGCAGTTCCCCGGGTGGAAGCTGCTTCTGCCCGGTGCCCTTACCCGTTTCACTAACTGTGGGACAGATGGAGGGACGCTTGGAAGCAATGAATGGGCGCCGCGCTCGCCCGTCGGCTCTAGCAAAGTTGCTGCTCCACGCGAGGCACCTGCTCCGCACACTTTAAGCGTCTCCCTGGGGGCGGGCGGTGGGATGGGATCAGCAAACGTCCGGCCAATAGGAGTGAACGGACGGTCTGGGGCGGGACAGACTCCACCCGCTCCCCCGCTCCCTACCCCCTTCTTAGGCGCTGACGGAATCCCACTGACCCTGATCCTGCCCGTCTGCCTGCCACGCTCAGTTACTCCTACCCTTTCTCCCACCCATGCCGGGGCCCAAGCGCTCTCTGCACGCCGGACTCACTGGACATGGAAGATGATTGTGACAGGCAGCCAGCCCCGAAGGATCAGTTGGTTTCCATTCATTAATTTCACGGTAACTTCGTGGGAATTTCTTTAATGTCGGAATCTTGGACAAGTTACTCCATTTCTGAACTCTAGTGTTCTCATCTCACAGAGCTGAATGGGATTCAAACATACTATACTTGGAAAGAGCTAATATGCTAACAGAATTGTTAACAGACTCATCCTACCAGACACAGCAAAGATCTGCTTGTCCAGAGCAGACGCCATCAGGGCTCCAGAATGGCAGGGAGCTGTAATAGTAATCATGATGAATACTGGATGCTGAGTGTGAACTAATTTGAGAGGGAGAAACGTTTCAAGACCATTGCTTGTGAGACCACCACCCCCACCCCCACCCCCACCTGCACTTTTTTAGGCTTCATCTCCAGAAACCTCTCCACTCCTGGGGCTGAAGAACCAAGAAATATCCTGTCAGAGCACTGAAATATGTTCAGTCTTCTTTAAATAAAGATCCACTCTTTAAAGAAAGGACTTATCAGAGCTTTATCCCAACTGTGAAAGATAATTCCTCACTTTCTGGCCTCCTCCAGTCTTTCAGTCTCACATGATAGGGGAAAGATAGTCAACAGGGTTTAAACCTTCAAGGAAATAGAGTGGGAGCCCTGAAGCAAGAGGAAGAAGTCAGAGTGACTTCTTTAATGTTGGAATCTTGGGCAAGTTACTCCATTTCTGAACTTTACTGTTCTCATCTCACAGAGCTGAATGGGATTCGAACATATTATCACTGGAGAAACACTTGCAAGTTCACAGCCCAAGTCTATATGCCCCCAAAATATTAATATTTAACTGAAATATCAGAGAACACTCCCCCTACCCAACAATATACCACCACATAAACAGAACTCTGATAAAAACAACTGAAAGATATGTAAGATAGATTCACTCTGAGGAAGAATATGTAAGGAATTTCAGCAGCAACAGGAGACAAAAGCAAGGATACTAGAGATTTTTGACAGTGCTGGTTGTCAAGTGTTAGCTACAGTGAACATTAAATATAGCCCAATTCCTAGTGCATTAGCCCAAGACCTTATATTATGGTGCTATATACTTCGGTTCCTGTTACTCACTTCACAACGCTAGTTTTTCAACAAAAAGCTAAAAATCATTCAAAAAGTCAACAAACACCAGGCTAGAGAAAAAAATTACTCTAAAAACTCACATGTGATATAGATGTTGGAATGATCAGTAAGGGAATTTAAAATAACCAAGATTAACATGTTAAAGACTCTGATAGAAAACTAGATCTTTTCAAAGAAGAGATGGCCAATGTAAACAGAGATATAGAACCCCCAAGGAATAAACTAAGATGGATGATAGAAATCAAAATACCAATGAAGGATGCCTCCTAGGTGATGGTAAGTAGGTCTGACAGAGCTGAAGGAAGAATTAATGAGCTTGAACATAAGTCCATAGAACATAATATCCAAAAACTCTAGTACAATTTCAAAGTGTGCAATAAAAACACAGTTGAACTACAAAAAGGTGAAAAAGACCAAGAAACAGAAGAAGTCATTAAAGCTGGGCATGGTGGCTCGTGCCTGTAAGCTTCAGCCTATGAAGCGGCTGGGGCTAGGGATCGTGGTTCGAGTCCCGCTCAGGGCAACACAGTGAGACCTAGTCCCAAAAAATAACTGGGTGTGGTGGCACGTGCCTGTAATCCCAGCTAACTCGGAAGCTGAGGCTGAGGGTTGCTTGAATCCGTGGTACCCCAGGCAACATGAGCCTGCGGTTCCATGGGCAAAAATAACGAGACCTGGTCTCAAAAAAATCAAAAAGGAAAGAAAAGAAATGTCCCAATCTGTATCCATGTACAGTTGTCCAGGAAACATAATGAAGATGAGGATTTCACCATACAAGCTGTATACATTGGTTACCTATGTACCTGTCACAACGTTCAAAAATCTACAAACAATGTGGATGAAAACTAGTCACTGATTATCAAATAAGGTTATAAACTGCCCCCCAAAATTAAATAAATAAAAAGGAGAAACACAGTCTCAGACAAAAATTCAGAGAATTTAGAGCTAGCAGATATTACCTATCGTTGTTTTGTCCTTTTCATTGTTTCTTCTTGCTTCACAATGTTCCCAAAATGTTCTTTTATCATTTTATTTTGTTTCGGTCACTTTCAGTCATTGCATTTTAAAAGTTAGCATCTTTTTCTCTTAGTTTTTTTTCATCTGAGAAATAGAAATGGTCGGGCACGGTGGCACGTGCCTGTAAGCAACAGCCTATAGAGCATGGCTGGAACTGGGTATCACGGTTCGAGTCCCACTGGGGCAACAAAGCGAGACCTAGTTCCAAAAAGAATAGTTGGGCATGCTGGCACGCGCCTGTAATCCCAGCTACCTGGGATTACAGGTAGGGGATTACAGGTAGGTGAGGCTGGGGATTGCTTGAGTCTGTGGTACCCAACACTGAGCCAGCAGTTCTATGGGGAAAAAAAAAAAAAGAAATAGAAATGGCTTGATTTCCCCTGAAACATAAGATCACAAGACATAGGATTCTGAGTCATAGGTTCTTTTCTCTTAGCTCTTGAAAAACACACGCCATTTCTTTCTAGTCTCCATCGTTTCTCATGAGAAATCTATTATTCAAAGAGATTTTTTTCTTCCTATAGATAGCAAGTTATTTCCCTTCTTCTCTATTCTAATTAAAAAAGAATACTGGTAGCATTTTTCTTCAGCTGTCAGCAACAACAGAACACCTGCTTTACTGCCTCAGCTCTTTCACTCTCTGCTCTAACTGCCTGGACCTTAATTGTCTTGCCTTCCCAAAAGACATGTTTGGAGAGTTTGGTAACAGACTGTAGCAAGTCTGCTTGACTCCTTGCTAAGATACGTGCCAGAGAGTGGGAGATAAACCTCATACAGATTCAGGGATCATCTACTATACCTCAGTAAAGTTTCTAGGGCTCCAGAGGTCTTAGTCATATTGAACCAACCACTTCAAAGTGAGACAATTGTGTGCACCTTAAAGTATGCTGAACTTAAATAGACTTTCCATTCATTTTGGAGGCAGTTACACATTTCTGCATACTGTTCCAACTTACCCATAAATTTATCACTTTTCAGTGAAGTCACAAAAAGAAAAGGAAATATAGCTGATTTAACCCACGGTACTTGTGTCCCAACAAACACATCGGTGGTCTGTCTGGGGTGCAGACATGCTATATCTGGCCTCTCATAAGCACTAATGGGAGAATCATAGAGGAAACCCAGAGCTCTAGTTTCCTTGCTTTGCACTTACTGCTTTGTCCGCCTAGAAGCTTACCCCCTGATACTGCCTTGATCTGTTCCCTCTGTTGATCAATTTATATGCACCTGAACTGACATAGTCATGTTATTCCCCCTCTTTGTTTCTTGATCACACTATATGTTTATTTGTCCCCCAACTGTGTCCTTTACTAAAGTGTAATTTCCAGGAGGTCAGGAACCTTTTCATTACTGAAGCCCCAAAGCCTAGAGTAACCTAGACTTTAACAGAGAATGTGTGGAAGACTGCTAAGGAAATATTTAAATGAGATGACAAGCAGGGGGAAAGGCATTTTTGAGCAATGAGAGCAACAAGAGCAAAGGTCTCTAGTGCACAGTGAATATAAACAGTGGTGAACATGTATGAATTTAAATCCCAGACTTCTCAACTATAAAGCAGAAATGAAAACAGTACCTGCTCATAGAGTTACTGTGAAGTAAATGAGATATAGTAAGCAGAGCAGTTGAAGCTGACAATACTAAATTCTGTAAATATGAACGAAAGAGTCTGAAAAATGCAGAAGTGATTTTATTTAGTAGTGGTTTATGTGACTGAACTAAGGTAAAACATGAGGGAAAGAACAATTTCTCTCTTTTGAGCTCTTCTGTATCCAAAACCACTTTGTGATTGGGAGGGAAAAAACCCTCTTGAAAGATGTGTGATCCCTGAGAAAATAAGCTTTTGTCACTCAGAGCAGGGAGAGGCAGGTGTGAAAACGCAGACCAAGGTTAGTTACCTCACCTGGTAGGTCAATCTGGGAGAATCCATGTAGAAATGAAAAAGGAATATACTGCTTGGATTTGAGAGGCTTAGAGAGAAACACAGGGAGAATGCTTTGAAATGCTTTTTTCCATTCTCTTTTCGAGAGTATTATGCTCTTGTTCTCAAAACCACAGAAATTGCAAAGCAGAATGAACAAATGAGAGCAGACTCTCTTCCGAGATCAGACGAGATTGGGCGCGTTCAGGGTGGTATGGCCGTAGACTAGAGCAGACTCTGACAGGCCCATCACAGGACTTGACACATGATCACCATTCAGTAAACAATCTTCAAGTCCTAAGGATCTTAGACCTACAAGTATTCTATGCATGGATCCATGCTGAGTAATTATCTTGCAAGGTAAATAAATAACACCCCAATTTAACATATAATATTGGCTCAAAGGAAACTAACAGTGATCAGGGTTTTTTTTGTTTTACTATTTTGTGTTAATGTTTTGTTACCCCCAAATCCTTGCCTTTTAGGATACATAGAATTTATTATATAAGATTATGTTAAAAGGTGGGCATGGTGGCTCATGCCTGTAAGCTTCAGTCTGTGAAGCAGCTGGGGCTAGGGATCGTGGTTTGAGTCTCACTCGGGGCAACACAGCAAGACATAGTTCCAAAAAATAGCTGGGCGTGGTGGCGCACGCTTGTAATCCCAGCTGCCTGGGAAGCTGAGTCTGGGGATTGCTTGAGTCTGTGGTACCCCGGGCAATGTGAGACTGCATTTCATGGGCAAAAATAGTGAGACCTAGTCTAAGTAAATAAATGAAGCCTAGAGATTGTCAATCTGAGGTAGGAATGATAAGGTCACATCAATTTCCTTTTTATTTTCCTGGGTCATCCTCAATATGTGTCTTCTACGTCATATTACCCATGTTTCAGGTATCACTACTGTATTTAATCCAGCAGGAGAGAAGAATGAGAGAAATAAAACATGCCTCTTTATTTAGAGACACTTCTGAGATGTTGTACACAAAGCTTGCATTGCATCTTGGTAACCAGAAATAAGTCATGTTGTCACAGCAGGCTGGAAGGGGGAAGCTGGAAAATGTGAACTATATTGGAGGAGATCGGGCGCATTCAGAGTGGTATAGCCGTAGACTGTGAACTATATTTGAATGGCAATTTGCCTAGGAAAAAAAGTTGGGGTTCCATTAAAAATGAATAATGATAGATATTAAAGTGGAAAAGTAATGACCCCTTCTATACAGTAAAATACGGGTGAGTAAACACATTAATCGATGGTACAAATGGTGAAAACATAGTCTTCCCTAAAGTGAAAGTTTCTCCCTCCGCTGA
>PVHY01029217.1:0-14457 GCA_004024945.1 Uropsilus gracilis | reverse complement strand
GCCCCCCAGCCCCCACCCCCTCCCTCCCTCGCCCCACCCCCCGCAGGTGCCAGGCCAGCGCTGCGGGCTGGCAGCTCCCAGCGGGACCCGCCACGCGGCCTCCTTCCCCGCGGACACCGCGGGGGCCTCGAGCCGGGTCCGCCTTGTCCGGGGCTCCGCACGCCGGCCGCTACCCCTGGCCTGGTCCGTGGTCTGCGACCCCCTGCCCATCGCGGGGTCCTCGCTGCCCCCCCTGACTTTGGCGCATCCGCAGGGAGGCCCGAGCCGGCCCGTGTCCCCTCGGCAGGGCCGGGTCCAGGCCTCGCGGCGCGTCTTCCACACATCGGGTCTGGGTCCGTGCGAGGCGCGAGCAGCAGCGTCCACCCGCTGGCCCGTGGCTGTCCAGCCCCCTCCCCCAACGCGTCCGCGGAGACCCTTCCACCCAAACCTTGGCTCCTGCTGTGAGCGGTCAGTCGCCACGCACGGCCTCGCTCCTCGCCTCTCACCTGGTCCGTCCACGCGTGTGTCCGACTGGAACCCGCACATGGCCGGAGCGTGTGGCCCGCCTTCCGGGTCTCTCTGCCTGCTGACCCCGTGGTGGCTCCTGGGAGCTGGACGCTGCCCGGACCTCAGCGCCAGGAACGCGCTGCGTGCGAGGTCCACCCGCAGTCCGCACGTCCAGCTCGCCGACACCGAGCGCGTCCACCCCGGGTCTGCGCTGTCCCGACAGGGTCCTGCGGTTCTGAGCCCCTGGACCCGGCTGCCCGTGGCGCTCGCTAGCAGCCCCTGGGGCCCGGAGTCTCCGAAGCCGCCCGGCGGGCCCGGATGTCCTGCCTGACCCGAGGACCGGCCGTGGCTTGTGGACATCCGTGCTCATCGTGCCCTTCTGACCCTGTGTCCAGGCGCTGTGACGTGGCTGTCATCGTTGGCTTCATTTTGTTGGCGTTTTCGCTCCTTTGGCTCGGTGAACCTAGTCCAAGGCCTTCTGGGTCTTTTCTAGAACCAGCCCTTGGCTCCGCCCATCTTTTGTGTTGTCTCTCTCTCTAGTTCATGTATGTCCGCGTTCGTTTTCCTTTCTTTCCTTCCGCTGATCTCGGGTTCTTCTTCTCCGACATCCTCTGAGAGACGAAATCGGTTCTTGGCCATTTTCTCGTTTCCTCCCGTGGGCCTGCGTTGCTGCCAACCCACCTGTCAGCACGGCCCACGTGGGCCGTGGCCTGTAGGTCCTGGGAGCTCCCGCCTTCATTTTCATGTGTCTCCAGGTCATGGTTTTATGTCATCCTTGATTTCCTCGTTGCCCCCCCGCAGTTAGATGGCCGCTGATCCTTCAGTCTCCACAAGGCCAGATTTTCCCAGCATGCCTTTGTGGCTGATGCCACCGGGGTTAGAAACGCCCCTAGAGATGACTTCAGGCTTTATGAATGTATGGAGACTTGATTTAAGTACCAATATGAGATCAATCCTTGACAAAGCTTCACCCTCACCGGGATGGAATGTTCTCCATGTCTCTATGAAGTCCATCTGGGCGAGTGTGTCATTCAAGGCCAGTGTTTCCTCCTTAATTCCCTGCCCGCGTTATCTCCTCAGGGATGTAAGTGAGGCATCCGTTTCCTCTGTGATTCTGTTGCTGTCACTCGTCTCCCTTCAGGTCTGGTAACGTCTCTGCTTCGTATATTCTGGTGCTCTGGGCTTTGCCTACAGATGTTAGTGAGCCGATTTCTTCCTGACGGGCTGATCCTTCCATCGTATTCTCTCCATCATCATCATCATCCCTCATCACCCTTTACCTTGGAGATGTCGTCTCTCTGCGACAGACCCTGCCTTGGCAGGCGACTTCAACCCTGCGCTCTCAGCCCACTTACTTCAGAGCTGAGCTCAGAGACGAGACTCGGCTCTGTGCCTTGTGGCCGGCGAGTCCAGTCTCTGCGGTAGAGTGACTCAGTGATTCGGATCTGTTGCCGTTTTGCTTTCTGTGTTTTGTAGTTCCTTTTTCTTCCTATTTTGCTCCTTTATTCTCTTTATTTTATTCTCTTTTATCTATTTTTGTGGCGGGTTTAGATTCCCTGCGTCGTCCCCGGTCTGTTCTTCTGTCGACCTGTGTTTGGGGTCATCCTGGAGGCTCAAGCTGAGGACTCCGCGTTCACAACTCAGTTAAAGCTGAGAGCAAGTACAGCTCGTATCTGGAGCGGGTTTCCTCGCGTATGTCGTCTTGGGGACTCGTGGCGCCTTGCGGGTCTCAGCCTGACCCCTCCCAGCTCAGTGAAGCCATCAGGTACTTCGCCACGTCGGATTTCCTCCCCGTCTCCCTCTTCTCCTGCGCCCGTGGGTTGACTTGCAGTAAGTGCACCCAGAGTGGCCTCCAGAGCTGCTCCAAGGCCTCAAGAGACAGCGGCAGGGGAGGGAGGGCAGGGACAGGGACTTGGCCCTCCATCCCAGGCAACGCGACTGAATCCTGCCAGCTTGGAGCCCACCCGTGTCCGCGGAGGACCTTGGGAGACGCCGCCCGCCCCTCCAGCTGCGTCTGAAACGTAACGATGTCACTCCTGTCTGCTCTGTCCTGGGGCCAGTAGGGGGTCCATCCAGCCCTAGGGAAGGACTCTGTCCTGCTGCTTCAGAGGGAGCTGCTCCCCACGCGGCCGCAGCGTCCTCCTGTCAGCGGGAGGGGGTCAGCCAGGCCGTCGAGCGACCCCGTGAGGCCGACACTTACAAAGCACCCAACGACGGAAGGAGAGGCCGCCACACCGACGACCCCCGGGGAGCCTTCTCAGAGGGGGCCGCAAACCGCCTGGCGGACCCGGGCCAACAGCGAGGAGGCAGCGAACAGCAACGTTCTGCGCCAAGTGGACCAAGCTAGTGGCCCTCCTGCAGCCTCGGACACGTCCCCACCCCAGGGCCCGGCGCACGCTGGGCGCCGTCCTGCCTGACTGACACGCGGTCGCCACCGTTTCCTGCGCCTGGTTTTCCAACACAGGAAGTAGTGCTGCACGTGCTACAGCTGAGGTGACCGTCGCTCTAGAGCAGGTGAGGGCAGCGGCCTGGCCGCCGAGTCCTGTCTCTCTCCCACCCCCGCGCCCAGCCCAGCGGTGGCCTCAGAGCTGGGATCTCCTAAGGAAAGGGGTGGAGGGGGGTCAAGATGAGGAGACAGGGTCCTGCCCCTCAGAGGAGAGGGCGTGTCCGAGGGCCATTGTCCAGTCAGGGGGCGAAGGTCGGGTGCTGGACCGCCGCTTGCGGAGGTCTCTCCCTTCAGGTGCAGAGACTGGAGGAGCAAACGTTAAGATTTCCACCTATCCCCACCTAAGATCTGCCCCGCCTACATCCCTGCCTCGCCCTGGCGAGCCCTCACCCGGCACCCGTGGACCACGCCAGCCAGGGGTCCTCGATCCTCAGGTGGCTCATCTGAGGAAGGTAAAGACAGAGGCCTCACAGGGACTCTGTTTCCTGATCTCTGACCACAGATCTGTCCGTTCTCACCGACTGGCACCCGGCGGACTTCCGGAGACCCGCGTGGCCGGAGGGCACAGAGCAAAAGCAAGACTGGGGAAATAGACGCCGGAGACCCGGCGCCCGCCCCAGCTGCCCACGAGCCAGCTGAAAGGGCACCAGCTTCAGGGCCTGGTCTTCCTCACCCACGAAGACCCAGAGAACACGTTCCGCCGTGGCCCCCGCACGGAGACACCCATCTGTCTCCAGCGAAGAACCCCCCCCCCGGTGGCCCCGCCGGATAGCAGCCTCTCCTTCCCACCACCCAGACCTCGCCCTGCGGGGGTCGGAGAACAGGGCCCGCCTCGCAGACCGGAGCGGGAGGGAGCGTTGACACATTCTTGGTTTGAAGACCAGCACTGAAGTCAGTGGAAAAGGAATGCACTAGAAGGGGAAGTGTGACTCCGCAGAGGCGACGGAGCCTCCTGGAGCCCTCACGCTCCGAAGCAGCCGCCGCCGCTCATCCTGTGCCTGCAAGAGTCAGGTGACGTGCATCTGAGGAGATTCTACCAGTCTCCACCGAACGCATCTTCCCGACGGAGGTGACGTTCGTGCCAGGACAGGGCGCGTAACTCAGTCAGACGCACACTCCCCAGAGCCCAAGGCCGGCTCTTCCCTGAGTGTCAGCTTGTCAGCACCATAAACCCACCAAGGGAACGACACTCAGCAAAGTGGGAGGACGGGTAAAGGCTCCGAGAAGGAGAGTGCGCTGGTGACTGAGAAGAAATGATCCACATTCAACAGTGCAATTAAAACGGACAAAACACCCGCAAAGAAAAGTCAAGATCATGAAATCATCCCACATTCATAGCGGAAAAATGCGCCTTGGCAAGAGCCGAGATGCGCTCGCTGGCTGCCTGCAGCGCTCTGAGCTAAGCGCGCTATGGAGCAAGTTCAGGGGCAAAGGATCAAAGGAGAGAGGCGGTACCAGGAAATCAGGAACTGTTCCATGCAAAGGAAACAGCCCGCAGATGCGCACCCCTCAAACACAGCTCCGGCAGCGCAGACCGCTGGCAGCGGCACCCCCGACCCCCCTCGGAGATAACGGGATGAGGAAATGTGTGTGCATGTCTATTCGCTAAGCTACTGCCCAGCTTTAGAGAAAGAGGACGCGATTGTGGTTCTCACAGCAACGCGGATGAGACCTTTGTTGATTCAGAAAAGCAGAAGGAATCATGAAGAGAAAGATAGTCACTTGGGGGTGTCACTCACAAGTGGAAGAACCAAGAAACTGGACGAAGGAAATCAACGGAAGTAACCAGACTGACAACGAGAGTGGTTTTCCAAGGAGAGGGGGGAAGGGTGGAATGGGTAGTGGGGGTCATTTTGGTGGTGAGGGGGATGGTACAGGGTGGTAGACATTTGCGGAGGTGTGGAATGTAGTTCCGCAAGCCCATGGCACATCAATGAACAAAGTCAAAGCCCCAGTAACAAACCCATTCAACACTCTTAGTCAGACCAACTCTGCTTGAATAGTCTTTGCAAACGTTACTATATAAACTACTGTATCTCTTAGAAACATAATGTTTTCTTTTTTCATGCTCTTTCATCTTTGTTCCTACTCCTCCTGACAGGAACATCCATCTTGCCATGTTTTCCGCCTGTCTCTAAGTGTCCTAAAACAGCATGACCGAGATGTTATCCCTCCATCTGAGGATGAGCATCTATTTACTTCCAGCTCTCTCCCGCTACAAACACACCTCAGGGAGTGTCTCGGTACACACCCCTTTAGATCTATTGGGATGCTTAGACTCTACAGCAGTGATCATATTAAGACAAAGTAGACATAAAGAACACAAGTGTGGTGGACTCAAACTCAACCGTATCAATTGCTATATTAAATATAAATGTAACAGGCCCCACATAAAATGACAGAGATTCTCAGCTATGGTTTTAAAGCAAATACAAGCCAAATACATGCTTCCAACAAAAGATGATTAACCCTCACACACAAAACAGAAATGTCATGTAAAAGGGTAGAAAAAGATATGCCCTAATCATTAATAGTGGATAAGTATTATATTCATCAATACCAATTCAAGACAATATTCAGAAGTAAATAAATTTGAAAAATAAGTCAGTTCATCACAAGATGTAATCGTCAACGAGGGTGACCCTAAAAACAGAGCAGTAAAACACTTGAACACATGGAACAAAGCTGACAGAATGAAAGGAAGAATGAGAAAAATTTCACAGTAATGATTTCCTTCAAAACAACTCTTCTGGTAATATATAAATCAAATAGAAGAAAATAAGAACAATTTAAAAATAGTGAAAATAAATCTCATTAACATGATAAACAACCTCACCCAGCAAACAAAAAATAGAATCGCTTTTCTAAGTATAAATGAAACATTAGCCAGAGGATCCATTAGTTGGGCCATATTTCTCAATAAATTTTAAATTATGTCTCAATCAATTTCATACTACAAAGTGTTATTTCTGACGGTGATGGAATTTCCCCTTGTAAATTTCACAACACAGACTAAGCCATAGCTTGTGCACTTGTTTTTTTAAATATTTTTTCATTTTAGACTTGGTGATTTGGTATTTCCCCCAGTTATTAATTTACAAATTCACGTGCTCTCATTTGCCAATGTTTCGTCTTTGAGTTCAATAATCAACATTACTTTTCTAGTGTCTATGAATGTCTCTTCACTTTCACTTTCCCAGTAATTACCCTTCACGTGTATTGAACAAATGTGACAAAATAATGTTAAAGGAGAAAGAATAATTAAGGACTAACTTTCTAAGTGATGAGTCTATCATTGGCAGAGTTTGAGCTATGTAACCTAATTGGCTTTATCAAGAGACTTCGTACCTTTCAGTATTTTAAATGATCTCAGGTACTTGCTAAAGATCCTATCCATGCAAATGCTATTAACTGGAAGGAAAGAATCCTATAATTTTAAATGAAAAAGGTTAAAACATGCAGCCCCAAGACCACGCTTCCAGGCATGTCCCTGTGGGGGTTCTGTGCCCATCAGAGGCCTGCAGGGTGGCTGGGCTGCCCGTCGGGCCTGGACAGGGCACTACACTTGGAGAGCAGCTTGCCATCTGGCTGGCCTGCAGACCAACGGCTCCCCTCCCTTCCTGGCTGCATGGGCTTGGCTTGGAGACCCCAGTGCAGACACAGGGGTGAGAGCCCATGTCCACCTCAGGAGAGTACGGACTAATGTGGGAGGACCTCGGCTGTGCACCCTTGGAGAAGTGGAGGCCTTGCAGGCAGCTCACAGGTCACATGAGGACCACTAGAAGCAACCAATCACGTCCCTCCAGGAAGTGTTGGTGTGAGTCGTGATCACATGGGCCAAGGGTGAGACGCAGGCAATTTAAGCTACCTCCCAAGGGCAAAGCTAGGTTTTAGACCCACCACTACAGGTCTCTCCACCCATGCAATCAGCAGTCCCTGCCCAGGTTACCAGAAACAGGGTTTATTAACTAGAGAACTAGGAACCTGGAGTCTCTGGGGCTTGATACAAGGTAGTGATGCAGTTGAAAACTGTCTAGGCACCAAAATGCCCTAGGGGGCGGAGTCTGAAAGACCCACGAGAGAAAATGGAAAGTAGGAAAAGGGGAGACAAAAGGGAGAAGCGAGGAGAAAGGGGAAGAGACAAGAATGGCGGACTGAGAGAACAGACCCATGTGGCCTGGCTGGGGAAGCCCCCTGAAGAGTGAGCTGGTGGTGGCAAGGAGCCCTGGTGGGAGAGTGGCCGGCAGAGAAGTAGCCAGTGTGGAGTTGGAGGCCAGAATGGCAGGCTGGGATGACCAGGGGCTGCTGAGGGCAGGCCTGGTGAATGTGGCCAGATGCCACCCAAGGCAGGCCTGGTAAAGGAAGTGTGTGGAGCCGCAGCAAGGCGGCATATTTGGAAAACTGATTTGGGATCAGCATTTTGTTGAAGCAGTTTGAAGAGCCTTGGAGAAGCAGAGCGGCGCAAAACACTGGAGAGAGAAGAAGCTAAGAGAAGATGCCGGAGAAAGACTGGACTCTGCAGAGTGCCTGCCTCTCAGGTGTAGAGGGGCAAAGGTCACCATCTTGGACATGGGTTTGGGACTTTCAGACTAAATGGTGATTATGGTCGGATAACTGCCACTTGTGGCTTTGAGGACCTTTTGTTTTCGTCATTAATTTCCCACAAAACCCTGCTTTGTGACTTTGGCAACAGCTGTGCAGGTGACACGAATCCAGTAAGAAAGTGGGTCAGCGGCAGCTGCATTTTAAAATGTGCTGCTTTCGTCCTGTGGCTTGTTGGTTGGCAGCTTCTGCCCTTTATGACCCATTTCAGGCTGCCCAGGGCCCTGGACATCTCCAGGTTCCAGGTCCAAAAACTGCAGACGTTCCCAGTCACACGTGCTCCCACCAGAACGGTGACTGCTTCTTCCTCAGGACTGCGTGCCCCCCATTCCCAGACATGCACTCTTATGTCCACTCCTGTATTCTTCCCAAGCCTCCGTCTCTTCTCAGGAGGCTTTCCCCCTCGCTCCAGGCAAAGCTATGTTCAGTCTCTGCCCACAGTGCCCTTTTCCTACTCAGCTGCATCCGCATCCTACTACAAAGATGGGGCCACATCACCCCTTACAGGGTCGAGGCAGCAGTGTCTTGGGGAGCCCCCAGGATCATGATGGCTGCCCGAGTGGCGTGGGGTCCCAGGCTGGAGTTGTCTGCTCCAGGAGAGGGTGGGGTGGGCCACACGGCTTTCTTTTCCTTGGCAAAGTGCCCACACTTCAAACAACATTTTTAACAACAAAAAAAATACAAATAGTGAAGCCAGGACCCCAAAAAGGCTGTATGAAAATCTAGGCACTGATGTCATTAACTGTGCCTGAAAAACACAGAGGTAGAAGAGACCTAAACAGGATAAGGAGACTTCTACTTTGCTGCAAATCCCAGAAAGGGGAGAGAAAATGTATCACCAAGAGGGTGTGGAGGGAAATTGGAGCCTTTGGGTTTAAGGAGAAAAAGAGAGAGAGATTAAGAAGGAAAGGAACAGAGACTGAAGGGAGAGACTTTTGGGGAGAGGAGAGACGAGACTGGCCGGCGGGTAAAGAGTAGCCTGAGTGACCAGGCTGGGCAGAAGCCCCCTGAAGAGTGAGCTGGAGGTGGTGAGGAGCCATGATGACCAGCAGAAGAGTGGCTGGTGTGGAGAGTGTGGTACCGCAGCAAGGTGGCCTAGTGAGCTGGTCCCTGGAGATGGCCAGGGATGTGGAAAGCTGATTTGAGCATCAGCAATTGTGGAGGAAGCTTGAAGAGCCTTGGAGAAGCAGAGCAGCTCGGAACACTGGAGACAGAAGCAGAGAGAAGATGCCAGAGAAAGACTGGACTTTGCAGTGTGCCTGCCTCTGAGGTTTAGAGGGGCAAAGGGTGCCATCTTGGACATGTGCCTTTGGGAGCTTTGGGACTGAAAATGGTGGCTGGGGTAAGATAACTGCGAGTTAAAAAGAAAAAAATTCTGAGCAACTATGTGATGAAAGAGCCGATTCGTGAGGGAATATTGAGCTTCTCAGACTAACGACGGCCATCTTGATGATGTGACGTCATGCATCACAGCACAAAGTGAAAATCCAGCAGCCGGTGATGAGGTAATAGGACATGTCACTCCATTGTCATCGCTGCCACCGCGAAAATAAAGTTGGCAAAGCTTGGTTTGGCCAAGATCTGCAGACCCCACACCCAGGGGCACAGCGGGTGGGCAGCCTGGGCCCGGCCCCACCCAGCCCGCAGCCGGGCTGGCTCCAAGCTGAGGGAGCTGAAGCCGGGCCTTGCGGTGCGGCCGTGAGAGAGAGAAAGCTGCTTGGGGAGACGCGTGGTGGCTCTGAATCGCTGTGGTCTGTGAAAGAAATCAACTTGTGAACAAGTAGGTGATTTTACGAGCCTTCTGGACGGAGGCGCTGCTCAAGCGCTGGCCAATGCAAGCAACACAAGCACAGCGTTTCTTGACCGTCAGAGCGTCGGCAGGCAGCTCCCAGGACCGGAGGGGCTCGGGCAGCACCAGTGGGGCCCAGCCTGTGGAAGCTCACTGACACCCCACATCCAAGCCCCCCCACATCCCGGCCCTGAGCGCCCCACATCCAAGCCCCCCCGCAGCCCCGAGCATGGCCAGGCAGACCCCCAGGGTAGCCAGGTGGCCCCCCAAGCACAGCCAGGCAGACCCCTGGGGCGTGGTCAGCCGGGGCGCGCCGGGCGAGGTGGCACAGTCACGCTGGCGAAGTAAACACCCACGTGGCCCAGGATCCCGCGGCTCCCAGCGACCGCCAGCGAGGCAGGCCCAAGTGTAATGGATCCTTTTCAATAAAAACGCCTTCACTGTAGGAAAATGTTCTTGATGGCTTCCAATTTATTCAACTTTCCATGGGGCCTGGGTAAGGTTGCGGCCTGGAAACCAAACCGGGAGGAAAACGAGCCGCCTGCGTCTCGGGCGTCGGGCCCTGGGCCTGGCCGCCTCGCAGGGCCTTGCGAGCGCTCGGCCCGCTGTGCTATTTTTACCTGCCGGCGGGGACGCTGACAGTCAGCGGGAAGGGGGGGCAGGCCCGGCAACGTCAGGGCGCGTTCCCCGAAATGTCTTCCGCGGTGCGTGCCCGGGAGCCCGGGCCCCCGCCCGGCTGGGACGGCGGCGCAGGCCTCCAAAAGCAGCTCCTGGAAACCCCACCCGCCGACACCCGCCGTGAGTGCTGAGCGCAGCTGCTGGAAACAGCTGCTGGAAACGCCCTCGCCCGTCACCCCCGTGGCCCGTCACCCCCCAAGCCCGTGCCCCTGCAGCTGCCCTATGCAGCAGGGGCCGGAGTTACGAGAAGGCGCTTCTTTGCCGAGACCCCCCCCTTTTCTGCAAACAAGTTTTCTGGGGACCCCCCACACACATAGCCGACAAAAGAGCAAAGCGTCTGCACGCACGCGAAGCCTGCGGGCAGCTGAGAGTCCACGCTGGGCGCTGCCCAGCCCGGGGCCAGGTGTCTGGTGCCCACAGGCCAGGCCTGGTCTCCCGGTCGCGGCCCCGGCACAGCGCCGCACCCACAACCCTTGAGGTCACAGCAGCTCGGATCCGAGCCCCTCCAGGAGGACCCCCGTGGTCAGGCCCGGCTCCACCTGTGTGCCCGGATGCTGAGTCCAGCTCTCACGGGGGAGCTGACACGGTCATCGCGGAGAGACTCAGGTCAGGGTCTGCCTCGAGGTGCCCGTCAGGGCTCCCCGTCTGGAAGAGCTGTCAAGCACCCGGGGGCCGCCAGCCGACCATGTGAGCCCACCGCGGTGGGGGCGGCTGCCGGACGGACGGGCGGCCCAGGCCCCAGTGTGTGCGTATGTGTGTGTGCAGGCGCCAGGCACGTCCTCGGCCTCAGGGCAAACACATCAGCGGCCACTTCAGCCCTGAGGTTTTCTGGATTGATCAACAAAAGCCAGAAGAAAACCAACCAGCCACCGTCCCTGGCACAGCTGAGCGACAAGTGTGATGTGACGCCTGCTCGGCGAGGGTGTCCTGACCCCACCCTCCAAGCATTGGCTGGGGGCGTGAGGGGCTCCTGTCACCACCCCACCCCCACCGCTGGGAGGCAGCATTCTCGGGGTCCCCACCAGCCCCCACCTCACCTGCCGCCATCTCCTCCAGCATTCCAGCTGCCACGTGTGGGAGCCAGAGGCAAAGCAGGCCCGGCGCGAAGTGGGGTCTTGGCAGAACAGCCCCCCGCAGCGCCCGTTTGCTAACAGGCCTCCCTCCGTCCCTCCTGCTCTCTGTCTTGGCTCCCTCCCGCCCAGGGCTGGGTGCTCCTGGCTTGCCCTGGCCTCTCTCCCCCACAGCTCACACGCGGACTGTTCCCTTTGTGTGTGCCAATCCAAAGCTAACGCTTCCATTCTTCCACGTGATACTCTAAGCGCATACATGCCTGCACATGGTGTTCATACGCGTGCACATGTGCACACACCACTGAGCATGACACTTCTTGCTGTCAAGCAGGGAGATGCGGGAGGAGGCAGGAAGAGTGAGAGTCTCTTAGGAAGACGGCTCTGGGTTTGTGTGGGCACGAGTGCTCCCCACAGAGTAGGTGAGTGCTCCCTGCGGGGTGCTCCCCCTGAGGTATGAGTGTTCTCCATGTGTGGGTGGGTGCTCCCGGTGGTGCAGGCCTGAGTGCTCCCTCTAGCGTAGATGCTTCCTGTGGCGAGAGTGTGTGACCCCCAAAGTGTGTGTGAGTGCTCCCCGTGGTGGGGTGCCTGGATGCTCCCTGTAGTGCAGGTGAGTGCTCCCCGTGGAGCAGGCATGAATGCTGGGTCCCCCGCCTGTTCCTCTGCCTGTTTCTGTGGGGGACTCTGGGACCCTTAGGGGGCCCCCCCGTCCTCCTGCTGACTCCACCCCGGCCTGTGTTCTCACAGCATCTCAGACACTGAGAGCATCTGAGGCAGCCAGGCTCGCGCCCGGCATGCTCCAGCGCCGTAACAAGCACACGTTTTCCCAACAAAAACCTACACACGTTTCCAAAGGTGCACAGAAAGCGCTTTCCTGGCCGGGCGACTCGGGGTCTGCGACACTGTCAGGAGGAGGCTCCTCCCGTGATCAGAGGCGACGTTTCCTTTGCGTCACAGAGAAGGGGTGACAGGGCGGGCGTTGCCATTATCTCCTCCAGCCCAGGAGGACGAATCACCTGCGGCTGAGCCGGAGAGAAGGGCCTGGCGCGGGCCTCTGCGCCGCCGGGAGGACCTTTCTGAAGGTCCAGAGCAACTCAGCCTCACAGGCAGGACGAGAGCAGAGGGCCTCTTCGGGGCCAGGCGCAAGCGTCACTGCAATGAGCTGAGACCAGAGCGTTTGGATCAGAGCTTGGGAAAACAGGTTTTAGTCCCAGAATCTGCTTTTGATTAGTTCTGCGGCCCTGGGGGGGGGGGTTCACCCCGCCCCCCAGCCTGACTCCCTCACCACGGCCCCCTGCAGCCTCTCTGAACACCGTGTGGGGACTTCAGCCTCCACAGCGTTTCTCACAGCGACACCGGGGAAGGGGGGCTGGGTTGGGCTGAGTAGCCGAGTGCGTGAGGCCCATGCCCACCCCCCTACCCTCCACCCACCTTCCCTGTGGCTCCTCTTGGTGGCAGAGACAGAGGAGAGATGGAGATGTGAGGAACGCCCAGCCTAAGCCCCAGCGCCTGGTGACGGGTGAGCCCTGTGTCTGGCCAAGAGGCAGACGGGCTCACAGGCATGGGGCCCAGAGTCCAGCCGTGGGGACAGACGCACGGGCGGAACGTCCATGACGCACAGCCACGCTGCTGGGTTCGCTGATGCTGACACCGATGCTGCCCGGACAGACACTGACAGGACGGATGCTAATGGGACGGATGTCGACAGGATGGATGCCAACGCTGACAGGACTGACACTGACAGGACAGACGCCGACGCTGACAGGACTGATGCTGACGCTGACAGGATAGACGCCGACACTGACAGGACTGACACTGACGCTGACGCTGACAGGACGGATGCCGATGCTGACAGGACTGACACTGACAGGACATACACCGACGCTGACAGGACTGATGCTGATGCTGACAGGATAGACGCCGACACTGACAGGACGGACACTGACACTGACAGGACTGACACTGACGCTGACGCTGACAGGACGGATGCCGATGGTGACAGGACTGACGCTGACAGGACAGACTCTGACAGGACTGATGCTGACAGGACAGACACCGATGCTGACAGGACAGACGCTGACAGGACACTGACGCTGACAGGACGGATGCTGACAGGACAGACACCGATGCTGACAGGACAGACGCTGACAGGACACTGACGCTGACAGGACGGACGCTGACAGGACTGACTGCTGAGAGGACAGACGCTGACAGGACTGACTGCTGACAGGACGGACACTGACAGGACTGATGCTGACAGGATAGACACTGACGCTGACAGGACAGACGCTGATAGGACTGACGCTGACAGGACGGACGCTGACAGGATGGACGCTTATGGGACGGACGCCTACAGGATGGATGCCAACGCTGACAGGACAGACGCTGATGCTGACAGGACGGATGCTGACAGGATGGACACTGATACTGACAGGACAGAGAGGACAGGATGGACCCTGATGCTGACAAGACAGACGCTGACAGGACTGACGCTGACAGGACCGACGCTGACAGGACCGACGCTGACAGGACCGACGCTGACAGGACCGACGATAGGATGGACGCTGACGCTGACAGGACAGAGATGACAGGACAGACCCCGATGCTGACAGGACAGACACTGATGCTGACAGAACAGAGATGACAGGACAGACCCCGACACTGACAGGACAGACACTGATGCTGACAGGACAGACGCTGACAGGACTGACGCTGACAGGACAGATGCCGATGCTGATGGAATAGACGCCGATGGGACGCCGACGCTGCCTTGTACGACATGGTATGGGAATGAAACTCCCACCGGACAGAAGGGGGGTGCCCAGACCTGAGCAGGAGGCCCCACCCCGGCCTCGTGGCCACTTCAGCCATCGGTGCTTCTTGGTCCTGCGGCTCCAGGAGATGACGCCAGCCCCGCCACCCACTCCACCCCCCACGCCGCCCCACCCACTGCCCCCCCCCAGGTTTGCAGCACCAAGTCAAGCATGTGACAACCCCCGTGTTCCTCCCCACTGCACCACATCAGGTCACAGGCAACGGGGCGCCTGGGCTGCGGCCTCCAGGCCTCCCAGGGCGACCATCGGAGCTCCCGCCTCCTGGCTGGGCCTGACTAACATGGGCCACTCCAGATGGGGGCACCCAGCGGTGGAGGTCCTGCGCCCACCAGGCCTGGGCAGGGGACCACCCCTCCCTGCAGCTCCTCCCAGGCCAGTGACAGAGGGACACGTGGAGGAGCAGAACCACGGCCACACAGACCACACAGTGCCACACATACCCAGCAATGGGCTGCCCGTCCTGGTCACCCCAGACTCGGGGCACAGTGGGGTGTGGGACTGGAGGTTCAAGAGGGGGAGGGGAAGAGGATGGGGAGGGGAAGGAGAGAGGGAGGG
>PVHY01029216.1:0-14509 GCA_004024945.1 Uropsilus gracilis | reverse complement strand
GGGCTGGTGTGCGGTCTTTGGAGAACACAGACCGAAGCTCTTTCCCCCCGCTCATGAGCTAGATTGTTCTCCGCAAGCAACACGCGGCTGCTGGTCTGTTCTCGAGCTGCCACAGGGCTCCCGACTGGGGTTCAGGCGTCCTGTGAGGGGCAGAGTGTTCCGTCCTCCGAAGAACACGTCCCTGCCCCTTGACGGTCTCCTGTGAACCCCGAAGGCTGCTCCTTTCTGATGAACCGGTGTTAACGGTTTTCCTGGCTGGATTCCACGATGCCAGAACCCATTACGCGGTCGCGGTGTTTGGGGCCTGGTCCGTGGCCGCAGACAGTGAGGGTTGTGTCTCGTGTAAGACGCCGTGTCAGCTGCAGTGTGTGCTGCTGGTCTCGTCACCACTGTCCTCGAGGGTTTCTGGAGGCTTCAGAGTTTCCATGTCTACGTCTTTCTTTTGCTTTCACGTCTTCACATGCTGTTCAAAGAGACGGGAACCCCTTTTAGCGATCGTGGTCACGCAGGCAACTTAGCGTTTTGGACCATTGTAGGGGTACAGTTCAGTGGCATGAGGGGCACTGCAGGTGTCACCACCTCTGTTCCCAGAACCTTTCTATTGCATGTGGAGATTCTGTGTTCATTGAAGAGTAATTCCTCGCTTCCCCTGCTCTAGCGCCGGAAAACCACTATTGTGGTCCCTGTCGCCTTACATTGAACGGTTGTAGGTGGAAGCAGGCGGTTCTTTGTGTGTGGGTGGCTGAATTATGTTGTTGATAGTATTCTTTTAGACCCATCCATGTTAGGGTGAACGTGGCTGCGGCCCCATGTCAGAGCCGCTAACACGAGAGAGGAGAGGAGCCAGACCCACCACCTGGGAAAGTCTGTCCCCAGCAGGGAAGGTCTCCACCGCCAGCAGCTGGGAGCTGGGCTCCCAAACCAAGACATCAGAACTACACGGCACAGAAGCAGCAACAAGTGACGGACACCAGAAAGGATCCTGGAGAAGCCACCACGTTATCTGCCCTACAACAAACTCCTGACGTGCTCGGCCTGACTATCTGCCTCAGTTTCTCCTGGAGACCTGAGCAGCCTGGTCTTTGCTGTCCAGGAGGGCGAGTCCACACCGAGGAAAAAGGACATAGTTTCAGAGAAAGAGAAGACCAGTGGGCCAAGCATGGACCAACAACTTGCAGTGAGAACAGTTGGAGTGAGCAGAGGGGGGAAGGGGGAAAAAGGGATGGGGGGGATGGGGGTCCAATATGGAAGGGAGGGCCACCTCTAAGGGGAACGACAGCCACACACACGTGACCACTGTTGTATGAAAATTACAAAATAAAAATGAAAAGTAGAAGGATGAACAGTGCTCTTGCGGGTAGACTGACTATATTTCATTGATCCACGTACCTGTTGAGGGACCTTGGGCACTTCCTTTTGCTTCTACACGCCACGCTGTTGTGAACATGGTGCACAAAACCCTCTTTTGGGCTCCGGCTTTTATGGAATTGCTGCGGCTTCTGGTTATTTCGTCTTTGCCTTTTTGAGGCCTTGCCAGTGTGCTTTCCTTGAGGCATCCTTTTCCCACCAGCAGTGTACAGGGGGCTCACGTCCCCGCCTCCACGCCGACACTTACTGTTTTCTGACTTCCTCTGCTTGCTCTCTGTTAATGGCTATGAGCTGGGGCACCTGCATGCTTTTCCCCTCCACTTGGCTGTCACTGATGTCCCAGCTCTGAACTCAAATGTCACTGCCTCTGGCAAGTTCCCAACACCCTGTTCTGCCTTCACTTCTGTGGCCACAGAACCTTCATGTTTGATGATCCTCCTCCTGTTTCATTGTCTGGCACTTGTGTGGCGTATTGAGTTCCATGGAGGAGGCAGAAGTACTCATTTCGGTGTATCTGTGCTGATTGCTCTTGTTCCCTTGAGCTGTGGTTCTCACTTGCTCACTGGCTGGGGGGGGGGGTTCCCCTTTAGGTTTAAGCAAACATTCCCAGTGTCATGAAGGTGCATCTCAAACGCTGTAGGTGAAAACAGCTAGCTGAATTCAAGTCCCAGCTCTGACATTCCCTGACTTTGTGGTCTTGAACCAAGTATTCTACCTAAGTCTTGATTTTCACTTCTTTCAAATGGGGTTAGCGCCCACCACACTCCCCCGCCCCCCCCCAAATGTGCCTGATCTGATCTCAGAAAACAGGCTTAGTGATAGCTCATCCTCGTAAGATTTTTGTAAAGATTAAAAGAGTTATCACAGATGAAAGTGCCTCTTCCAGTCAATACGTGTGAGTGACGGGAGGGAGAAGAAGCCGGGCAACAGAGCTCCCACCATTTTTCATCTGACTGGTGATATTTTGAGATTAGAAGCAGGAAAAGCAGACTCGGGGAGATTAGGGAAAGAAAATGTGGACTTTGAATTTGGGCTTATTGATTCGCAGGTGCTGGTGGGGACTTTAATGTTATAATATCCCGGAGACAGTTTTAAATAGGTTTGGGCTGGAGATGTGGATTTGAGAGTTATCTGTAATGAACTCATTTTAAGAAGACAAGATTGCCTAGAGGAAGAACGTTTTGTAGACTGAGAAGAGGAAGAAGGGTCGGCAACGTTTGCTGTTGGAAAGCAGAGGAAGAAAACCCGGAAACGTACTGGAGACAGGCTGGAGGGATAAGGGAGGGTCTGCTACAGGAAACAAGGCAAAGGGGGATTTTGAGAAAGAGACCCCACCCACTGTGCCCAGCACTGCCCAAGTGACCAAGAGGACGCGGCTGCACGTTGGCACCCGTTGGCGCAAGTTGGCACTGGCTCTGGCCCTTGACCTTGGCAAGACGTGTTGTAATAAAATGTTACTGGCAGATGGCCAGATCCTGTGCCTTCTAAAGGGGAAATGCTAGTCTTTTGAAGGGCTAGATACATTTTATCACTCATCTGTGGATGGACAGTGGGTGGCCTCTGACTTTTTGTTTCTTATCAACAATGCTGGTAGGCACGGAGAGGGTAGCAGTTCTGGCCTTTTCCATTGCTCTTCTGGAGGTTTGGTTGGGAAAGATAGGATGCCTGGGGGAGAGCTGGAGTGGTGAGGAGGACATGCGGAGGAAGGGATTCATTAGCTAACACATAATTACATAATTAATATGGAAGGCGGGAAGAGTAAATGAGTTCCAGCAGGCTTTCTACGCCTTCCCGCTGCTAAGGCCCCTCTGTGGGGTACCTGTGTTGCACGCCACCTTGATGGTGCACACCTGGGCCCAACGGCCCAACCTTGGCCTTCCCTGCTGTCTTAGTTTACCCGAGGCTGCAAGAACCGTGTATCAACCTACCCAGCCTGGGACGGCTGCACAAAAAGGTAGTTGGGTTTGTTTTTGTTTTTGTTTTTTCTTTTTAAATCTGAGATAACAGTGCAAAGGGTGAAGAGACCTGTGACGAGAAAGAGGTGGCGTGGAGTATAACAGGACTGGATGACTGGCGTGGAATCCCTAGAAAGGCAGGCAGGAAAGGAAGCGTGAAGACTGGCAAAATTGTTTGTGTGATTAGTCTATTTTTAGACTTTCATTAACACGAGTCATTAAATAAAGGCATTAAATGCTCAACAGAGTGTTGTTTTGAAGCTCGTTGGTTTCTGGACAATTAATAGCTCATTCAGTGTAATCTTCATAACAGCTTTGTGAGACAGGGCTAATAACTATCTGTTTTACAGATGGGGAGAATCAAGGCATAGGGAGGTTAAGTGTGTGAGTCAAGGTCACCCCGTTGGTAATTGGCAGATTTGGACGGATAAGCGCTGATGCTGGTGGCTGTGCTCTTAGTCCATTATTTTAGGCTATGCTCTCTTCCTTTCCCCCTTTCAGTGGGAGGCTACTTAATAAGATAGCTGTACACCAGCAGTTAAGATCTAAGTAGCTAAGTGGAAAGTTGGCCCTCTGATTATTACATCTCAAATTAGCAGTGCTGTATTTTCTAGCATAATGAAAGTACACATGTGAGGCCTAGCTGAGGTTGCAAGGCTTGGAATATTCATAGAAGAAGCTCTGCGTTAGAATTATTTTTCACTTTTTATCAGACAAGCCAGCCATGGTCATTTCTCATTAGCAATATAATTGGAAGAGGAAACTTGAGAACAGAAAGTGTGCACACTGGAGAAAGACTGAATACATGCTGATGAAGTTACAGAGTTTGGAGCTATGCTTCCATCAAGAAGTTGTGATAATAAAGCATCTCTATTGACTTTCCGGAGTCCTGGGAATGGATAAATGAAAACAAAAAGAAATCTGTTTTGTATTCCAGACCTGCAAAATAGTTATTAAGCAGTCTGCTATTTCAGGTTCTTTTCTTTAACTTTTCATCACTGGTGGGTAAAACTAATAGTTGACATAGCCATGTCAGCAGCTGAGGGGGTTTTTTGTTGTTGCTCAAGAAACATATCTCTTCTTGTATAATTCATTGTGGCTGCAGGAGGCTAATGTCTGATTATGTAGCACTTGCTGTGGAAACAGCAGAGAACATGGAGGGACAGCAGAGGAAGGACTGTTAAATGGACACGCAGGTCATGACTGATGCCTCTGCCTCAACATTGTGTACACCTGCTCTCCCGCGGCAGGTTGTTAGACCATAGTTTAATGGCTAAAGCTTTGTGAAATTACAAAGAAGTCAGAACTCCTACTGGTCTCAAGTGTTATTATTTACAACTGCACTGCTAGCAGGAAAATGCTTAGGGTGATCATCTTATGTTAATCTGAGCAAGACAGAAGGAGAAATCTCATAGCGCTCTGTCCTCTGACCTTCAAGTGGACTAAGAAAATACCCAGGTAGAAAGTTCCCTGAAGATTGAAATACGATTGAGAGACTTTTCCCTTTTCATTTTACCAGATGTTGCAAAGAGGAGCTTTTTCCCCTCCACTTGGAAATGTAAGGAGTGATTATTAAATCATTGTAATGAGAATGTAGGCAGAATGGTAATGAAGGAGTTTAAATTAATCTAGTCTCTCTAGATTAATTTGTTAAGCGTCAGCTGGCCATAAATAAGCCTGTTTCTGGATTCTACTTTGTTCTATTTAATCTATTTATCTACTTTTATGCCAATACCACACTGTCTTGATGTCTCTAGGTTTCTAAGTCTTGAAACTAAAGGGTGATATTCTTTAACTCTATTGTCTTTTGCAAAATGATTTGGCCAGTTTAGGGCTTTGCGTTTTTATATGCATTTTAGAAGTAATGTGTCAGTTATCACAAAATAACTGCAGGGATCTTAGATTGAGGTTGCATCAATTTGGGAAAATGTTGATACTTTATCGAGTCTTCTGATCCATGAACATAGTTTATCTTTACATTTATTTAGAACTTTGATTCCTTCTAACAGTATTTTATAAAACATGTCTGGGAAATCTTCTGTCATATTTTCCCCTAAGTACTTTAAAATCGATGTGAATGTAAATGGGATTCTTAAAAATTTCAACTTCATGTATTTGGTTGTTCACTTACAGAAATACAACTGATAATAGTGTTTTGACCTGACAACCATCTTGCAGGTTGCGCCCTACAACTTTGTTCAACTTATTAGTGGTAGCAGTTATTTGGTTAGAATCTAGGAATTTGTATACAGGTGCTTATGTCGTACAGTCTCTATTTTTGCCTGTCTTTCATTTCTTTTTCTGAACTTAACTGCACTTACTAGAACCTTCATTACAGTCTTGAATAGAGGCAAGACAGCTGGCATACTTGTCTTTTTCCCTGATTGCACTGAAATTATTCAGTCTTTCATCACCAGGTATGATGTTCACTGAATTGTTTTCACAGATTTCTTTAGCAGCTTTTGAATTCCCTAGTTTGCTGGGTGTGTTTGTCTGAATTGATATTGGGTATCGTCCAATGTTTTTACTGCATTAATTTAGATGACTAATAGTTTTTTCTCTCTCCTCATGTGATAATATGACAATTTATGTTGCTTTTTATGTGGGGCATTTTTTTCAGGATAATACTTGGTCATGATCTATTGTCCTTTTTATGTGTTATTGGATTCATAACATAGTAAAGCAGGGGCTACATAAAATCAAGTGACATCTTTTTTAGTTATTTTCCTGATGTTAGTTTTCACCGGAGAACATTTTTCACAAGTTAAGTCTTTTTAAATGTATCATAATCCAGACAAGGTTAACTTGGCAAATGTCTTACTAGGATTTGAAACAAATGTGTGTTTTGCTGTTGTTCGGTGTCAGATCGGCTGGTTTATACTGTTTTTAAAAAAATCTTTGTTTTTAATGAAATATTTTGTCTGTTTATTCTAATCATTATTGAGAGATTGAAATCTTCAACTATAATTGTGGAATCATTTCTAACAGTTTTCATTCTATCAATTTCTTCTCTTTGTATTTTGTATATCTGTTGTTAGTTGTGTAGATGTTTAGTATTGCTGTGTGTTCTTGATGATGGGACTCATTCATCATTTTGAACTGACTTCACTTCTTGTAATATTCTTTGCTCTGAAAATGATTTTTTTCAAAACAGGTACCTTACATTTGTTCTGATTACTACTACTGTTGTAAATATTTTAAATCCTTTTGCTTTTTTCCCATGGCAAAATATAAAACTTATTTGAACTGTGTATAGATGTGCAGTTTTGTAGCATTAGGTACATTGATACTGTGTATCCATCCTTTTACTTTTAATCTCTTCATTTCTTTATATTTGAAGTCAGTTTTTTTATATAGATAGTAAATAGTTGGCTACTTAAGATGAAAAAACATTGTTTTTTAAAAAAAATGTGTTATTTTTATTGAGATACTATTGGTTTACAACCCTATATGATGTCAATGTATAGGTTTGAATGTTAATCATTTAAAATAATAGTATAAAATCACCTTTTAAAATTAGTTTGTTTAGAGTATTTCACTTAATTATGATTGTTTATATGGTGTGGTTTAATCCTACCATTTTACTGTCTGTCCTTTGCTCTCTTTTTCTGTCTTTTTTGGGATTGATTTTCATGGTTCCACTTTATTTGCTCTGTTGACTTATTCCCTATAATTCTTTGTTATATTATTTTATGACTTCCGTTATTGGTCTTAGTAGTTCTTTGTTATATTATTATATGACTTTCATTATCTATCTTAGTGGTTTTCCTTATCTTAAATCTTCCTTCAAGTAGCACTATCACTTCTTGTATTTCTTACGAACCAGTATGCTGTTTTTGTCACATATTTCACTTCTCTATCTATTGTTAATCCCATAATATGTAATCATTTTTGCTTTGGTTGTTGTCTATATGGATTGAAATAGTGAGGGGTATAGTCATTTGTAACTCTTTTATTTTTATTTATTTATTTATTTTTTGAGACTAAATCTTGCTCTGCTACCCGGGGTACTGTGAACTCAAGTGATCCCCAGCCTCAGCCTCCCAGGTAGCTGGGATTACAGGCACCTGCCACAGTGCCTGGCTGCTTTTTCTGGACCAGGTCTTGCTGTGTTGCCCCGGGTATTTTGAGTCTGTGAACTCAAGCGACCTAAAGCCTCTTGCCTCTCAGTGCTTGGACAATAGGGGCATGCCACCACTCTTGGCTGTATTTCTAATATATTTACTTTTCTGATGCTCTTCATTCCGGTTCATACATTCAAATTTTTGTCTATTGTCTTTTCTTGTTGTATGATGATATTCCGTTGTCTTTTCTTGAGCCAGAGGTGCCTGGTTTTGAATTGTTTCTATTACCCTATAGTTGAACAAGTATTTATTTTGCTTTTATTTTTGAAAGATGTTTTATGTGGCATAGAAACCTAGTTTGAAATTTTTTCCCCCTGAATTCTTTGAAAATGTTTTCTTTTCCACTGTCTACTGACCAACATTCTTTAAACAAAATACTTGATGTTATGATTTATTCTTGTACACATAATATTTCTTTTTCTCTGTTGCTTTTAAGTCTTTCTTTCTTGCTGATTTTAATTAGTTTGATTAGAATGTCCCTTCATGTGATTTTCTCATTTTTGAAGCAATATAGTCTTCTTTGAAGATCCTGGATCTGTGAATTTGTAGATTCCATCTAGTTTGGGTTTTCACCTCTGCTTTTTTCTTTTTGCCATTTTCTCTCCTCTTCTTTAATTCCTCTCTTTGCATATATTAAACTCTGACAGACATCTTACAGCTTGCTTGTGCTCTGTTGATGTTTTTTGACTGTGTTGCCTTTTCAAGACTTTCCATGGCTATGTCTTTATGTTCACTATTTTTCTCTTCTGTGATGTCTAATCTGCTTTGAAACCTATGTATTCTTGGAGCATACATCTTATCTCAGACACTGTGGTGTGCCTCTCTAGAAGCTTGATATAGTTTTATTATTTCTGTTTTCCGACTGGCCATTTTCAGTCTTTCCCCAACCTTTTGAACTTAGGAGCTCCAGTTTTGTCAGTGTGTTTATGGATTGGTATACTCATTTGGTCATCTGTACCAACTGGGGACCACTTTTGCTTGGCTTTTCGTTATTCAGTTATATATTTTGATCTGTACTTTTGTCTTGCTCCTCATGGCTTGTGTTTCTTTCTTTCGTTTTTTAAATTCAAAAAAGTTGAAGCCTTTCAGTCTTGCTTTTAAGCTTTCTTAGGAAGGATCAGAACAGAAGTGTAGGGCTAATTTTGCACCGCTACGGAGGCAAGATCCTCCTGAGAGTTCCTGCTGAGGTTTTATGAATTAATGGAGTTTTTATACTCTGGCAGAATATTTGGTCTGCTACAACAGAGGCTTCCATTATGAGAAGTAAAAATGCTAAATAAATGTTTTAAAATCTCTTTTGAAAGCATTACAAAACTGCCAAATCAGCAAGTACTTGAGGACCAGAAAGTGGTGGTTAAAAGCTTTGACTTTACATCTTAAAAATAGGATTAATTTTAATTAAAGTTTTTATCTTTACATGTTCTTTTTAAGTGAAAAGTTGAGCCATTTTTGAAAGATGATTCTACTGCTTCAGACCAGTGTGGTGGAATGTAATGGAAATGACCAGGACTCATGGAAATGAGAATATGAGATGTAATTTTTCTCATGATTAGCAGTGTTATCTCTTGGTCACTTTGTATCTTTTCGGCATGACTTTTCATTTCTACATCTGTTTTAAAGTTTTAAAATGATTTATTTTTGTCACCAGTGTAGGTACAGTGTTTCATATATGTAAACTTTCATAGAGAGTTTTTATGTTTTTTTTCTTTCTGTTCTTTTCCAAAATCAGTAAATAACTATACATGGTTGTTAAGTTTTAGTGAGGGAGTGTTTTTTTGTACTAGACACTGTACTTTTAGGTTTTTTTATATGTATTTTTTTTATTGATTGCACACACATATATTAATTATTGTCTACCCTGATGTACTCCCATCACCTTATCAGATGTAAGACCCAAAACTGTAAAATACATAAAGGATAATTCGAGCAAAACACTCCAAGACTTACACCTCAGAAACCCCTTTCAGGACACTGATGCTAAAAAACTGAAGGAAAACATAAACAGCTGGGACTACATCAAATTAAAAAGTTTCTTTACAGCAAAAGAGACAATATCCCAAACAAAAAAGAAACCCAACAGAATGGGAGAAAATCTTTGCCCTCCGTACAAGTGACAAGGGTGTGATAACAAAGATCCATAAAGAACTCACAGAACTGAACAAAATTATTATTTAATCTTTACCTCGCTGGAAGATAACAAAATTGTCCCAAGTCATATGTGAAGGAACTGGCACATAGTTTGACCTCTTCACCTCTGCTTTGTTAAGCAACCCCTTTCTCCATTTGAATCTCATTTGCATAATGTACATATATTGTTTGCAGAAACACTGATGTATATTTTATCTCATCTTCACAGCATCCCGTGAGATGATAGTGTTTTACAGATGAGGAAGTGAGGTTGGCACCTTGAAAGTGAGAGTCAAGACTCAAACTGCACTCCTATCTCCCAGTTCTGTTTACTACTGCCATGCGAATATAGGAGAGTGAATGCTGAGTTTGTTGAAATGGTTGACATTTTCCTTCTTCTCATTCAGAGCAAACATGGCACATGTGTACATGAAATATTTATACTTCTTTTGGCTTAGTTATTTCTTACTTATCTTACGGGTGTAGTTGGATGCCTGGTGTTAACTTGGTGTCTTTCCCAGGGAGGTCTTCCTTACTCACTCCTCCCCTGCGTCAGGACTAGGCTCAATTTTCCCACTTACTCTGTGAAACTTTCAGTACATCAGGTGATTATTTTTGCCCTGAGCATTCATCAGGCTTTCTGTGTGACTGGATTTTGAAAAAAAGACTCAGACAACAAAAGTAAATTTTTCATCGAGCCTGACAGAAGATGATCCCTCCGTTCAAACGTACCAGGTGAAGACTCAAAAAAATGGATCAAGAGTAGAAGTTGTTCACACCACCTGACGAGACATCAGGGGAACGGAAAGCACACTTCATTTGTCGGTGAGGTCCACGCTCACGTTATGAGTCACAATCCTGTTCATCTTTCTAGGTGCTTGTTGTAAGACTCTCAAGCCGTAGCTCTACCTGAAAAGCCAGCCAAGCTGAGACACAGCTTAACTTTGAACAGCGAGTCAGAGGCAGAGGGTTTGGGATCCCAACACCCAACTTCAAACCTTCTTGGTTTTGAGTTGCAACGTCTTCCGCTCTCTCATCACGATGGCTTGCGGGAGCCAGGGAAGCAGGTATGGCCCTCATGGAAGGGTCTCCAGGTGTCCCCCCCCCCCCCAAACCCCCCCGCCAGGTAGCAGAGGCCAGGCTTTGCACACTGTCTGACTTTCTGTGTGGCATCTGCGAGCCGCTTGATGCGTTTGACATGATGAGCGTGACAGTGCATGAGCCAAGCGGGGCTGCAGGGCCCAGCCGTGCGGGTGTAGGTCTGCATCGGGCTCGGAGCAGCAGTGAGCCAGATCTGACAATCAAACGCCAGCGCCTTCTTCCTCCACCGGCACTGCATTTTAATGTTGTGTGTGTTTACCAACGGGTTGGCATTTGACACAAAGAAATTGTCAGAGCCGTTTCTTTTCGCCTTTTCATTTTGCAGTGTGCTAAACTCTGATAGTTTCCTGGGCACTTGACTGGATCTCCTCAAAGTGTGCGCTTTCTCAAAACTAGCCCCGGCCAGGTCCTTGCCTTTCTGCGGAATTTCTTGTTAAGAATGAACCGGCAATAGATCTGCATTTATAGCAGGCGATCGGCTGAAGAGGCAATAAGTCTACATGGTTCAAAAACTCCTTGAAGAGATTTTAAGATAGTATTTGTAGAGACAGAGTCCTTTCAGCATTGAAGTACTCTGTGCACTTAAATTATTCCAGGTTGTCAGCAACGGCTTACTAATTCCTTTCGGCATTTAAGTCGTCTGTCTATAAAAAGAGAGCTAAGATCTGGGAGAAGAGTCATAGGAAATGCAGCTTTTCTTGAGCTTGAAGTGAAAGTTAAGGTGTGGATTTTCGCGAAATCCACGATAGAGTGCCTACTTAATGCAAGTTTTTGCATGGAAATATCATTTGTTCTTTTGGTGTCCCGAGTAATATTGAAAGTAGCAGTTACCCAGTGATTCATCTGCAGGAATGGTTTGTGCAGTGTTAGTATGACAGGCCTTTTGTAGCAGAGAACTACTCCTAGTGGTAAGATCCTCTTCCTCTTATCGCTGATGAGAAAATACCCACAGAGCAGATAGCTCTAATTAAAACAGACTAAATTTAAAAAAAAATTATATATATATATTACATCTTTGTTTTCCCTAGGGTTCACCTGCCATCACCCCACCCTGACCCCCCCACCCCCCCAGTTGTGTACTTTAGTTTGGTTGTTAGCTTGTTTGAACTTTTCCTCCTGGCCTTTTGCTTGTTTTCCCCATATCCCATGTATCAGTGAAACCATTCGGTTTCTGTCTTTGTCTTTCTGACTTGTTTCTGCTTAATATGATTTCTTCTAGGTGCATCCATGTTCCCATACATTTGTCAAATTGGTCATTTTTTATTGATGAGTAATATTCCATTGTGTATCTAGACCACATCTTCTTCATCCATTCGGCTAAAGACAGTCTAGATTTTAGAAGAAGAATCTTAAGAGTTGATGTTACCCTTTTATCATTTTTCAGACCAACTAGTTGCTGTGTTCGTGTCCATCTTTCTCTTTATTCCCTTTGGACAGTTAGAAGAGTCAGAGAGAATCTGAGTTCTACCCAAAGCCTGTTGGCTGCGGACTCCTCTGAGGGTGATGGGTTTGTGAGAGGAAGCGCTTTTCCTGAGCGGGCCTCCTTGCCTGGTTGAACAGGTGGTTCACTGCATAAGACAGTGGTGCAGGTGGGTACTGGCATGCAACTTGTGCTTGCCAATCCATCTGCTATGGAGCAGGGCTTTACCAGTTCAGCCTGAGGTGAATCATTGTCTAATTCTTAAAATGGGGTGTTACTACCTGACAGTAGTCTGATGACACATTTCTTGGCAGTTTTATTGGAAAAATCAGTAGTTTCTGCCTTTTCTGTCTCCCCTCCCCCCAGCCCCAGAAATTTCTATAGCATGGAGGCGATGTCTATGCAAATATGTGTCTGTTTACACACACACGTGCTGTTCACAGACCGCATGCACACGAACCATGTGCACCTGAATATAAGGGCAGACGTGCTTTGGAAAGGAGTCTCTCAGAAGGAGAGACTGTGTATTTGATTCCTTGTGAACGCCTTTATAATAAAGAGTCCCCTTCACACCCCATTTGACAGCATATGGCCCTGTTTGGGGAAGGTATAGTGTCCTGGTATGGCCTCGGACCATGCAATAGCTGTGGATGCTTTTCCCAGACAGCCAGGAAATGAAAGAAGCAAGGATGCTTAGCACAGGTTTAGGAATGATGGAGAGATGAAAGCGCACTTCACAAGTCACGTGTTACCGATGAATGTGTCCTCAAATCAGTATTTAAGTGTCCTGACGCTCTCCAGATGGACACGTGTGCCTTGGTTTGGTATTTCCTTGTTCAAAAAAATGCCGTGTTGCGAGAAGATTAAGAGACAGGAAATTTGCTCTGGAAAAGGGTCCTGGATGACTCAAAATAGGACTTTAGTGACAAAAAGACCCTGTCTGGGATACGTGTGAAGAGTGCCTCATGTGTTTCAAAGGGTCTGAGAGTGGATGAAATCATGACTTGTAAATGAATGCTTTCTACACTATAGAGCTTAAATGTGTATAATTAATCAGTTGTATCATGGGTATTTGATGATCTTCTTTCTTTCAAAGTCTACACACTCCAGCGGACTTTTCCTATTCTCTTACTAGGAAACTAAGGTACGGTCTTATATTTTGGGTCACTTTCCCTTTAGTGATTTATAATCATTACTTTTCACAGAAACTGAGGCTTCTTGAAGAGCTGGAAGACACTTGGCTGCCTTACCTGACCCCCAAAGATGACGAATTCTATCAGCAGGTAAGATCTCTTCATCGTGTTACCAATTTGCAGTGATTTGTTCTGAGCTACCTGATCTCACCTGTGAGGCAGCCGTGCTGAGAGGTGACGTGAGAGGCGAGATGGTCCGACCGGGTCATTCAGTCTACGCTCGGCCTTCCCTTGAGAACTGGGCACTTCATCACGGCAGGCGGCTCTTACTTCCCCACGGTCCGTGCTCTTTCCTGCTTCCTTGCCTCTGCTCAGTCTCTTTCTTCAGCACGGATGTCCCGTTGCGCTCACCCGCTGCCTGGCTGGCTGATTCCGCATCACCTCCTCTGCAGACAGCCCCTCCGCTGACCCTGCCTCCACGTGACGCTGGCTGCACCCTCCCTCTCACTTGTGTGTTCTAAGCAGCAGCTGCACCGATCACCTGACGTTGCAGTTACAGTTACGGACTTCTGGCTTCTGTCTCTCAGAATCAGCGTCCTTCCCATGACAGTTGCAGAGCCCAAACCAACTCGTTGCAGCACAAGAGAAATTTTTCTGAATCCCTTGGAGAATAGGACATGACCCACTTTCTCCAAAGACACCTCTTGAGCTCTGTTGGTCTGTCTCCTCTGGGTGGTAGTGTGGGGAGTGCTGACAGCCCGCTGGGCAGGGGGAAGGGGGGGGAACCTAAGAAGAAGGTGGCTGTTTCCTTTCTCCTGGTTCGGCCCGGTTCCCTCAGGAGGATGCACGTTGGCCTGGTCAGTCATGTGGTCAGCCCTGAGCCAGGTCGTCAGGGCAGCAAGCATCTCCTTGGCTTGCCCCAGCCCACGCACCGCTGTGCAGCCCGAGCACCCCGGGAAGAGGGTCTGGTGTGTGTGGAAAGCTGGAGTCTGCGCCTGAGGAAGAAGGGGAAGGCCGGCAGGGCCTGCAGGCATAATATCGTTTCCCCTGGAGCAAGAGCGCTTCAGGGCGGCAGGGCAAGGTGTCATTCTGTCAGGCTTGTCCCTCCAGCATGGGCCAGCACTTGTCTGTAGCTGACGCCCGGCTGCAGGAAGGACAGTGGGTGGAGAGAGTGGACGCACCTGGGTTTCTGGTTCATGAATCGTTCCTAGACACTGTCTCCCTCCCACCCCCACCCCCCCCCTGAGGTCTTCAGCCTCTTCCCTGATCCTTCTACTTTTG
>PVHY01029215.1:0-14492 GCA_004024945.1 Uropsilus gracilis | reverse complement strand
CAGAAGAAAGGCAGTAGCAGTTTTTTGGTCTGATCAATAAGGGTAGTGAGGCTTAGAATAGAGCTTCACAAAGTTATTTTGCTACCAAACTCGAGGGTGCAGAGATTGAAACCTGGAGTTTCTTGCTCCAAATTCATAGTTCCCTTTACTTTGCTACTCTATCTAAAAGGATTGAGGGTATTATCAAAATGCAGAGATCAGGGCTGCTCTACAGACTGGGTGATTTGCGTCTTTAAGTAGATTGGAAAGATGTATATTTCCTCATCAGCTGGATCAGTTGTTCTTAAGAGGGATTGGACCATGTGGGGGAAATTTTTAGAATTCATAGGGAGTGAGGGATTTGTCATTTAGTGTTTGGGAACCAATCATATTGGGAAACTTCAGTGCCTACTATATTCCAAAAGAAAAAAAGAATTCTAGTGTCACCTATGAGGCTGAATGCCAATTTATGCCAAATAGATGAAAAACATGTGTAATTACCTAAGTCAAGAACCGAACTCTACTTTACATAATATCACCAAATAATTTTCATAGTTTTAATAGCTACTGAGTTTTCAAGAATGAGATTCTAAAGTAAATCTAAGAAAGAAATTGTGTATGCTTTTGTGAGAATCTTAAAGGTGGTTTTAACTTGACTTCACTTGTTGACTTTATAACCTTGTCCCAGAGTAGACTGGAAGTGGGAATGAGGGATTTTCATTGTATAGTTACCAAAATTAACTTTTACTTTTAAAAAACTTGTTAATGTTGGATGCTGGCTAGATAGATAGAGGCTACCATCACATATATTGAATGGCATTCTGGGGAAAACAGCTGATTGAATAATAGCATGAGGCTTTGGAGATAAAGAGCCTGGATTTTGGCTGAAATGATCATTGAAACAGCTCTCTCTTCACCAGATCATTTGAATTTCAATAAAAATGAATTAATTGAAAAGTATTCCACAAAGATCTCTTCTAGGAGAAAGAAGGGAAGTTGAGTCTGGATAAGATGTTGTGACAGACTCATTTCTGTCTCATATCATAGATTTTGTATTATTTAGATGTAATTAGATGTAATTTAAGATTCTATGCATGGTAATATTGAAACTTTCATTTTATCTGCTATACTTTCCTATCTTTGTTTTAGAATGAAACTATTAAGTTGAAATATGAAGTTAAACACACTGGACAGAGAAAGGTGTGAGTCAGCAGTTTGTATTTGCCAAGAAAGGAATGAGAAGGCTTTCAAATTCATGGTATTGATGTGAATTATTTTTAAGAGTGTATGGTTGGCTATTTCAGTGAACTTTGTCAGGAATCAGCAATTTACTGATGATGAAAACAAACTAACACACAAAGTTATATCCTCTAGACAGGGAGCAAAGCAATTATTTGGTAATCAAAACCTAGTGATAAAGCTATAAGTGAGCATTTCAGACTGACATGTAGAGAAGTCCTCTAAGCTTAGTTCATTATCTTAAATGGTTAGATTTCAGGTTCACAGTGAATGATAAATCTGCCCAAAATATCATATCTAGGTTGTAATTTCAGGGAGCCTTCAATTTTTTAGTGGTAACTAGTTGTGGAATCAATTCTAAATACTAAGTCATAATAATTGTAGAATGACACAAAGCACCATTCTGGAAAATCTGATGTAAATCAACTGTGTGAAGATGTTCTGGGGAGATTAAAAATGAAAATAAAAATGCAAAACAAATAATATAAAAAAAATAAAAAAAAAAAAACAATCCACAATTCCCTGGCACAACTCTCAGCAGGCCTGATTTATAAGTATGAGGTTTGGGAATCTGTGTACAGAAAATATCCCTGTCAGAGTCATATGTGCCAAGTAGTATGTGTTACCTTTAACTTTTGACTGCTTGACAAAATGAATAAGACCGATGCAAGATTCCTGTGAGTTCACTTGAATAATTTACAGTAAATTCTGGTTCTCTTCAGTTATTTTATTTATGTTATACAACATTTACTACTTATAATGTTAAAAATAAAAGAAGCCCAATTGCTGTGGATAATGACAGGAAGAACACTGATCTTTCATCTCTTCTTCTGGTTAAGAATAGAATAATGATTCACAAGCTGCTGGAAATACTTCCTCAAGGCATCAGTTTTGCTGGTGGCACAATGCTAATGGCTACTCCTGGACTGTGGCTCAGCATTTTAGAGGCACAACATTTCAATCACAGAAAAAGTGCTGAAATGGGAAGTGGTTTGAGAGCAAATTTGGAAATATCTATACAGATCTATACTATGCTGCCTCCTATACAAAGGAGATTTTAATTAGTCTAGAAATTCCCTGATGGATTAATGCACAAGCAAAGGAAGATATTATCTCTACCCTTAGTTTCTGAACTCAGATGGCAAATAGAGTTCCCAGTGGTTCAACTTATCAGACTATGCAGAAACATCTTTTCAGTGATTTTTCCCTCCTTCCTAAAAAGCAAAGACTTACAGCTTATATCATTTTGGCAAAAAGTATATATCCTAAGAATGACAAAGTAAATAACTTAGCACTCCTGACTGTATACTGATGCCAAGTACAAAATAAACTGTCAATATTACATATTGAATAAACACATATTCCACAGCTATGGCCTTGGCCTCTGCTTTTCTAAAAGGAAAGTAAATTTTTGCAGTTCTAAATTATAAAATGTAGGGTGAAACATGCTTTATCCATTTTATCCTAATACTCACTTTTTGAGGATAGCCAACACAAGATGCATTCTCTAAAATCAGAAAATCATAAAATACTATTTTCCTTTTAGCTATGTTCTGATTCAACTCCAGCTTACAGTTTTCCCTCTCTTTCTATTACACATACAAAATCCATCAAAGATGCAATTTTCCAGCAAAGACTTTTGTCATTATTTCACATATATCAATCCGAACAATACCATCACCTGGTCCACTCCCTCTGTTCCCCCACTACACACACCCCCCACACACACACATGAACATATACACACAAGTCACTGAAGTGATTTCTGTCAAAGTCATCACCAGATCTCCTTGGACCACCAAACTCTTTTGCTACCCAGTGCCTCCCTTTCAACTTTGTCTGCTGTAGATTTTCCCACCATAGCAGAGAGATAATTTTAAAAAAGAAATCACTTCATGTCATGCCGCTGGGCAAAAGTCAGTCCTTAATAATGACATGCCAGATTCCACATGATTTGTTTCCAGGTTACCTTTCTAATCTCATAATTTCCATTTTTTATTCTCTGCAGACACACAGGTCTTCAGGCTACTTATTAACTACGGCTACTTTTGTGCTACGATAAGAGAGCTGAGTCTTACCAATAGAAACTATAAGACCTGCAAAACCTAAAATATTTACTCACTGACTTTATAGAAAACTTTATAGAAACTTTCCCTGATCTATAATATACTGTCTTTCACACAATGCAGAAGTTAGTCTAGAAATTCTCTGATATATAAATGCATATGTAAAATCACATACACAGATGATACTATTAAGAAGAGAAAAAATCATTTGGGAATAATATTCAAATTCTTAAATTTCCGATCTAGCTACTCTTTAATTTTTCAAGTTTTGCTTACTAAACAATATTCTTTCAGCAGAAATAGACACAGCAATTATTAACAGTTGAGGAAAACTTTGGCTGTTTTTGGCCCCAATTACAGAGATAGTTGAAATTTTTCAAGCATTTAAAACTAAATCTATGAATTTTAGGTCTTTCATTTTACTTTTAGGCATTTCAATTTTCTTGCTGACATAAACTTTCAGTATTTTTACACATCAAGTCAGTGAACCATATACATCTATATACGTATAGATGTATATGCTTAGAGTTCATAAAAAGGCCCAATAATTAAGACTGGGCAAGACTTAAAATTTTAAGTTTCCATACATTATTCAAAAATACATTTTGTTTTTAAATTACAAATTCACTTGTTTTTCAGAAGACCACATTCTCTTAATCATTGTAAGTATATACAATTTCAAATGTACTAGACTATTTTATTTTAAAAAATACTGTAAGTTTAATTCCTTGTATAGCTCTTATTTAATTCTAAATGTTTTTGAATTAATTAAAACATTTCTATCATGCTAACCAGTTTTTGGGGAAAAATTCTCAACCAATGGAGATTATAAAATTATTAGATATTTTGGTTAGGTATTATCGAGACATCCTTCGTAAGACATTATTTATACATTATAACGGCAGAGTTAGTACTAAGGAATGTAAGGTTTTTTTATACATATTGCTGCTGAATGTTTGCAATTATATCTAATAAATTCACTTAATTCACTTGAATTTTTGCATTTCTTTGCAACGTTTGGCCCTGAACTGTGTTTTTCAATTTAATACCAAAAATGTGTGAATAAGTAAATTTTGTATTTTTATAGTTTATTTTTCCCTGTAAAACTATTCTGAGGGGTATTAATATGTTAGCAGATCTCTAGATATCGCTGATGCCTCTGTCTGATAATTAGGTAAATCTAGTGCTTTGTGACTTTTGGGCAGCAGATCCTGAGGGGGAGGAGAGAGAAAGGTAAGAGACTGTCAAATTGGTCTGCACATACTGATTTTCTTTTATCAGAGTCCTCTAGCCATTCCACTTTTACCTCACCAGATATTTTCCATTTTATAATTTTCTTTATGAAACAAACTTCCTTACCATTCTAATGGGTTCTTGTTCAAGTATGAGCTTTCTATTTGCAACTTTGACCTCTGTTACAGGTTTATGACCACTATCTGAAAACAGGCCAGAGGGAAAATAGAAAATTGAGTCTTGAGACACTTGTATTAGAGTGAATTTATGAAGTGACAGAGGCTTATCAACTTCAGCATTGTTAGTACATCTTTGAGTCTTAGCTTCATCTTCTGTCCTAGTGATACCCACTTCACAGATTAGAATAAATGGTGAGAAAGGAAAGGTGTGTGGCTCGTGCCTGTAAGCTTTGAGTCCCGGTTTGAGTCCATAGTGAGACCTACCTAGTTCCAAAAATATAGCTGGGCGTGGTGGTGCACGCCTGTAATCCCAGCTACCTGGGTAAGCTGAGGCTGGGGATTGCTTGAGTCTGTGGTACCCAAGGCAACAAGAGCCTGCAGTTCCATGGGCAAAAATAGCGAGACCTAATCTCAAAAAAATAAATAAATAAATAAATAAATGAATGAATGAATGAATGAATGAATGAATGAATGAATGAATGAATAAATAAATAAATAAGTGGGAAGCACAGTGTATATTTTGTGATTATTTGGGTTTTTTTTCTTAATTTATTCAAGTAAAGAATGATCCAGAAAGAAGCATAAATCATAAAGACACACTTGATGAGTTAATACAAATTAAAGACATCTGTGTAGACAGCTAAAGAAATAGATAACCAACACCTCAGCTCTTGTCATTAACTCCCTTCAACTATTACACACCAGATTAATGTGTCCTGTTTTCAAATATTATATCCATATACTCATATAATACAATTATTGTGTTTTGCTTTATCCCTCCATATTTTATTTCTGAGATATGTCATTTATGAGACATGATATATTATCGCATGTGACAGGAATATATTTTCATTGTTGCATAGTGTTCTGCTTTATGACTATGTCATGGTTAATCTGTTCTTCTCTTTATTGATACATAAATTGTCTTCAGAATAGAAATAGTATGTATTATGTAGTTATCAATATTTTTGTAAAAGGTTGCTGGTACTCACAACAAAAAAGTATGTATTTTTGTTGGTTCTATAACCTGGGCATTAGTAGTTAAGTCACAGGGTATTTGTATGTTTAATTCCTTTCCAACGATAATTCTAACCAATTTATCTTCACAGTCATTTATGGAAACCCCATTTGCTCCATTCCTTTAACACTTGATGTCTCACTGTGATTTTAATTTGGCTTTCTCTATTCACTAAGGAAGTTGAACTCTTTTATTCCATTGCTGCTCTGGCTGAACTGACCATGTGATATGATAGATTCATCTTGGTACAAATACTCTTCATGATAGGCAGATGAAGAGTTTATGCATTTAAAGCCTTTCTTAGAATATACAGATTAATCATATTCACAGTCTAAAAATCAGTACATGTTTTATGTGGACATTTTCTTCATGTAATAGCAGAGTTAAAAATCAACATTTTTTCTAAAGCAGCATCTAGGATATCTCCTTTATTATCCAAGTAAGTGTTTAGTAAATGAGTGTAGCAATTTTGTTAGTGTGAATGGATCTCCCCTATCAACTAATAAAATAGATTCTAACTGAAATGTTTAGATACCTTTTGTATCAACAGTAACTTGGAGTGACATGTGCATGGATAATATTGTCTCACATTTCAGTATGTTAAGAGCTAGTCCCATCACCACCTGCCCTCACCACTAAGGAAGGGCACAAAATCAACTATGGGACGGTAACAAATATTTACTTTTGGATAACACAGAAGAGATGGATTTAGATTTTTGGCTTTCATGTTCATGTTTGATATGTTCTAATCCTGTTACTGATTCAGAACTCCTTTTTATATTCTGATAAGGCAGATTAAATCAGATATAAGACTAATAAAAACTTTTGAGACTTATGATATTACTTCACATCATAATAAAATTATTTGAAGACCTGGGCATTATGCTTGATTTTTTAAGTTTTGTGTGTCTCTGAGAGAACATATTTAACAAACCAGAGAAGGAGATCAGAAGCAACACCATCGGCATCACTACTTCAAGGACGTTGAATTTTGTCTGTTTGTTGCTTTTTACCTAAAAGATAAAGCTCAGTACCTAATCTTTCCACTTATCTACAATAAGATTTGTGATTACTTGATTTTAACATTCAGTTAATATTAATTCCCCTGCTACACCTACTGTGGAAAGAGTGAACAGTCTTGCCTTGTTGATATTTGGCTTGGAAAGCTAGAATGTGTGACATAATCAGAGATATTAAATATGCCTATATGGTCTGGGTTGGCTTTTGGACTTCTGACATGTGGCCAGTTGTGCCAAGTGAGAAGAACAGTGTAGACATCAGGACCTGGTCTAACTTCTAGAGCCCAGAATGTGGAATTCGGCATGCTGAGTTACAGTTGATAACTAACAAATGAAAAATTAAGTCATTGTTGTTTGAAGCCATTTAGTTTTGGTGTGATTTGTTATAAAGTACTATTCAAAAAGTGACTGAAATAAACTTATTGTTTAAGGATATTGACATTAAATTTCTTAATTAGAAAACCACATTTAATAAGTTGGCTATATATATATAATACATTATATATATTACACATTATATTATATATACATTAAACACACACACATGATAATATGCCAGTTACTTTACTACTTGCTAGGAAAAAAATGAAGAAAATACAGTTGGGAAAACATCACAAAGTAATTAAAATTCAGTGTTACCTGTTCCCGATGCTGATAAGGGCCTATTATAGGGAGATTTCAAAAATGGGACTAAACCTTGTCTTGACAGTGGAAGTTTTGTGAGAGATGAGATATGAGTAGAAATTATGTACCTTACTATAGACAGAGGTGATAGCATAAAAAATCTCCAAAAGAGATGATATGGTCACTAAATAGAGTATAAGGCATGCTGTAACATAAACTGGAAAGGTAGAATGAAGGATGTAAGAAGAAAATCTGAAGAAAAAAATCTTCAAAATCCCATTGATTGTATCTGAAATGATATTTTTCTTACTTTTGACATATGTAATCCATATTCTATAGTTTATAACATTTCATGAAGGAAATGAAGCTCTTGAGTTTAATATCAAAATAAGAGATCTTATTCCTAATAAGGAGCAGTACATTTTGTTTTCAGGACAGCAGGGAAGGGCAGGTTTATGAAAATAAGAAATTTAGAGGAGACTGAAAGAAATTTACAGGGATATTTCCCTTGACTTTTACTCCAAAAGGTAGAAGAGAGAGTTATTACCTGAGTCTGAGAAAAGTGAAAAAGGTTGAAATTGTTCCTCTGAGGAAACAGGTGAGGTTATGTTTCTTATCTGTAAACCACAGGCTTCTCTGCAGTTAATGTTGGTAGAGATGGCATTTATTAAGGTATATTAGGTAGCTTACAGGATTACCAGGAGGTTCAGTGAGTCAAACATGGGCAACACTTACCTCAAGAGAGTCACTAGCTCTCAGCATGTGGCACCTACACTTCAGTTAATCAAAACATCATAGCAGTTCCTGTCAAATTCAAGATTGGACATTAGGTGTTTCTGAGTAGTCAAGTGCTTGGAACCACCAAGTGTCAAAAGATAGGTTATATGTCTATATCTCCTTTTACTCCTCCTGTAAAAGAGACAATTTTTAAAAAAAAATTCCAATATATATTCTTTCCTTTTACTCTAATAGAATATTTAGTTGATCGTATGGCCAATCCCTCATTGGAAAATTACATTTCCCAGCTTCCCCTGTAGCTGAATGGAAGTTTGGTCACTGGGAGACAGGTAGAACTACCATATGGCAGTTTCTCACACAGTGCAAATGAGTGACTCCCCACAACTAGCAAAGCAGTCAGTTTAAAGGAGTTTGGGTCTCTATAGATTCCTTAGAGTTACTATAAGACCAGTTTAGGATATTTTCATTCTACTGGAAAAAAAAGTAAACTTTGATCTTGTTTTCTGAATTCAAACATTCTTTTAAGGGGTCTGTGTGATGTGTGGCACAAATCCTTTGTCTGTACTCAGTCAGTCCAGGGAGAGTAGATAATCAGATCAGGTTCCACCTCTGCCAGTGAGGATTCAAATGTAGGGACTATCCCTCAAATAGGAGGGTGTTTGAAAGATATTAGACAACCACTAATAAAACAGATGTTTACAACAAGGTCAAGGAAAGAAGGGGGTGGGAGTTGAGGGGAAAGTAACAGAGGAAAGAAAGAAGGAAATGATGAGCAGTAAAGGGGCCAAAAAAATGCATGAATTAGCCATTTCCCTGATAGCAAGCCTTTTACAAATTTTTAAAATTTATTTATTGCTATTCAGACACTATCATTTTACATCATTGCTAGTGGTTTGACAGTATTGCATTTATTTCTCAGATGTGATCACCGTAACTCTCCCATCACCTAAACACCTATAGGCCGCCACCATAGTCACCTCTGTTCTCTTTCCAAAACTTCCCCTTGCCAATCTGAAAGCCAGATTTCTGTCGTGTGTTTATAAAAGAAATTCTTGACATCATGGGGTTAAAAATAGAAGCTAGTCTTATCTTAATCAAAGTACATAGAATTACTAGCAAGTTATCAGATTCACTTTCTTATCAGTAAAATAGGAAAAATGATGGGTATCAAGCATTATAGCGACAGCATGCTGGACTCTGAGCATAGTGGCTCTCACTTCCTATACATTCAAAATCATCATAAGCACTTTTCAGTAAAGTCTGAGAGCTCTACTTATTTCCCCCCCTCATGTCTCCTTCCATATCATAGGTTTTAGCAAATAAAAATATCTAGTACTATCTGGGGCTGAAAACTAACCAGCATACTTCAAGTCATTCTCAGGAATTGAGTATTTGGACATTAGAGAAAAAAAGTTATGACTCACAATTAGAGGACAGAATCCTCAGGAAAAACCAGCATTAGCATCTAAACAAGAAAATGAGCTTGTTGACATTGAAAAATGTCACTTCGTTTTCAATTTCATTAAAGCCTCCAATAGACAAACACATTTATTTCTGTGCTATGTGTGTGATAGCAAGAATGGGCAAAAACATCAGTCTACAAGCATTGAGTCTGTAGACTATGACAGCGCTGATGAAATATATGTTTCCTGAAGAGACATGCAGTCCTCACTATCTGTGACCATTGAAATATTAAGGAAATTACTTATAAAGCTGATAAAAATCCATTATGGGAGCACAGCCTAGAAGCTGCAAAGGAGACTGGGAAGGAATAATTTCTAATCTTCCTGAAAATAAAAAGAATTTTTTCGTCTTGTTATTATCCAGGTGAAATTAAATTTCATTGTGCAGTTCTCATCTTCAATAATTACCAGGTTGCTTTGAGAATTAGATATAAAAAGCTACCTCATATAAAAGTAGCAGCTGTTTTTTCTAAATATTATATTTTTTAAATGATAAGAGAGGAATAACATTTCAAATGATCATTTTAATCACTAGGCTTGTTCTCTATCAGCAAACCCATCATTCTCAACACACTCATTTTCAGGTATTAAGGCAGGTTACACTCCCTTAAGGGGCATCAATTCAGACCCCCCAAAAAATGTGTATCTGTATAGAAATATGATCTCCATGGACATGTCCTTTGGTTTCTGGAAATGTCCAAAGGCTGAGGGCCTAGAAATATATGAGTCTTGAAAGAAATGGCAGACTGGCACCTCAAGGAGCTCAAACACATATTATCTGAAACCTGTAAATATAGCAAGACCGTTGCTGATATCATTAGGATTATGAACTTTAAGAAGGTGAAATTATGCAAGCAGGCCCAATCCAATCATATGATTCCTAGAAAACAGAGGATCTTTCCTGTGTATCATTAATCACAGAGAGAAATGATACTCGAAGTAAACAAGAGAAATGGCAAGATGAGAAGAACTCAACCCATCATTGTTGGCCTTGAAGATGAGAAATATCATGAGCAAAGGAATACAGGAAAAATTATAGATGCTGGAAATGCAAGAAAAGGGATTCTTCCCCAGGACCCCCAGAAATGAATGTGGTCCTGCCCATACCTTGATTTTTGCCAAATAAAACCCTGTAAGACTTCTGATCTGCAGAACTATAAAATGCTATATTTATGTATCATTTTAAGACACACACTTTGTAATTTGTTGTATTAACACAGAAAAGACTCGGGGGTTGCAGGTACCTATTAACATGGCATTTGCTTCCTAACACTTGAACAAAAAGACCTGGTTCCTAGCTCTTTATCTAGTAGTTTTATTTGGGAATTAGATTCCATTTTAGTAAAAACAACTTCTACAATTGATTTCAACAAAATCAACAAACTTCATGATGCTTCAGTTAGCTCGGGAGATTCCTGACACTCCTCTTCATTTTCACCTTTTAAGATGCATTTAAGCATCAAGCCTAACCTGGACCTTGTCCTATTCATTAATCCTTTTTTATTTCCTTTACTTTCCTTTCTTCTCTCTTCTTTCCTCCATTTCATCTTTCCTTCCTCATTAATGATGATGGCCTTAGTAAAAATATTGAACAGGTATTACTTGTAAAATACATATTTAAAAATGGGAGTGTAATATTAAAATCACTAAAAAGGGGTGATTTTTACTTTCATTGCATCCCACTAGATCACTGAAAAGTATATAATAGTGGGCTTTATCAAATATAAATTATACCTTAATAGTATTTCTTTTAAGAAAATTTTGTTATGAATTTTTTACACATTTTCAAGTCATCAATATTGTTCTCCTTGAGGGTGTACTATGATAATAACAAATTCAGGGAGGCATGAAGGAATCATCTACTCCCCAAATACAAAGAACAACTTGAATTAGTATTACTTCAATTAAAAAAATACAAGTCGAGAAAAACAATGCAAACAACCCAATCAAAAAAATGGGTAGAAGAAATAAAAAAATTTTCATATGACCAAAAGGCATATGAAAAAATGTTTAACATCACTTATAATAAGGGAAATACAAATCAAAACTGCCTAAAATACCACCTTACACCAGTGAAAATAACCCACACTGCAAAACGATAAACAACAACACTGGAGAGGTAAGAACTTTTCAGAAGTGTAGATAAAGGAACATTTTTACATTGCTGGTGCATTTGTAAACTGGTCCAGCCACTATGGAAAGCTCTGTGGAGTTTCCACAGAACACTAAACATTGATCTATCGACTTGAATTCTACAATCCATTGATTCTACTTGTGGGAATCTACCCACAGAACATAAAAACATCAATTTAATAGGAAAGCTGCACTCATTATGTTCATTACATGAATATTTACAATATCCAACATCTAGAAAGAACCCAAATGCCCCCAAAGAGATAAATAGATTAAAAAGTTATAGTGTATTTACACAATGAACTATTACTGTGAACATGGTTGAAGATGGAAGGGATTATGCTAACTAAAATTAGAAGGAAAAAGATAAATACCAGACAGTCTCACTTATATGTAGGATATAGATAAGTCAAACAAAAGGACAAAGAATTGTCAAAACTTACAAGCTGAACATAGAAATGAAACATACAGCAAAGGGGAGGGGATAAGGTTGGATTAAGGTTGGGGGAAATAAGGTTGGAAAATTGGTTTAAGGAAATACGGTGACGGGTCATGGATGATAAGGTGGTAGGAGAACTATGGGAATGACAAAATATGAGGGAAAAAAAGAAAAATAGAAGTCAATCAAAGAATAATAATAAAAAAAACCATTCTGATTTAGTTAAGATTATAATGTAACCTTTAAATAGAGGACTGCCAGTAAAATATGGTAGATGATTGTTGGGACAATTATAAAGGGCAGAGTGTGAAAGTAGGCATTTGCACAGGTTTGAACTTATAACACCCAAAATTGGTACAAAATTTTAAACCTACTTTTGCTTCAATAAATATGATTTGGAAAGAAATTTTTAAAAAATCACCCTCCTTGTAATTATCAGCTGACATATCTGCACACAGATAAAAAATGAAATAGAAAAATATGAAATAAAAACTATATTTGACTTTTATCATTTGTCATATTTCCAAAATACTAGAGTTTTTATTAACCATGCTTTACTTAAATAAGTTTTTAAATTTTAAATGAATTTATATTTATAGAAAATTTGCAAAGATATTATATTAGAGTTCTCATGTACCCTTTAGTGAACTTCCCCTATTGTTAAAATTTTCATGGTCATAGTACATTAGTATTTAAATTCTTATTTTTAATCATCTGTATTTATTTCATATTTAAAAATATGCTTAAACCTCTGTTAACCAATTCATCAATATAGACAATACACATTATCTGTCCATGTTAAGATAAAGAAATAACTTGAAAACTCTATACACCTATACCCTGCTTCTCATCCTAACACATACATTATATTGATGACATTTTTCTGGTATTTTCTTAATTTAAATGATACACTTATGACACTATATGGTTTTCAATCATCTTTATACTATATCTTTTAAACCTCTTTGTATAAATTCAAGAAATTAGTATCCATTTCCCTCCATCCTACTACTCATGTTTCACAACTCAACTTGAATTCATTTATTGAATTGATATTTATTGAGCTCAAACTATGTTCCAGAATAATCCAAGCTCCATGGATGCAATAACATGAACAAGAGGAAATGAGTTCCTTGTTTTCATACAACTTAGGTTCTAGAATTGGAGAAAGGCAAAGTAAATAAATAAATAAGGGAATAATTCAGTTATAAGAGTTATGCAGTGGGAAAATGCCTGTAACGTCAAAGCAGAAATTCTCAGACCAACTACTAGGGGACCTCCCTGAGGATATGATTTATTAGTCAAGAGAGAATATTTAGTGTAACATTCTAAGGTCAGAGTGAAAATAAAGAGACAACCAGAAAAAAGAGTGGCAAAAAAAATGAGGTCAGTGTGGTGAGCAGGAGACAGACCTCAGTGAAGGGCATTTAAAACAGGATGAGGAGTTTGCATTTATTTTAAGCATGATATAGGAAGTTTTTGAAATGTTTTCGGCATGGTTTGAATGCATAAGAACATGGTCTGCTGCACATTTCTAAGGGTTTGACTTATATGTGGAGAATGGATGTTAGGGGTGAGGAGGGCAGAATATTGCATCAGAGAGCGCACTTGGGAGATTATTGCTCTAGCTCAAGACATGACAATAAAACTTATTCATAATATAATTTAAAGGTAGAATTGGCAGAAATTTCAAATGAATTGATGCTAAAAGTGAACAAAAGAATATAAATAATTAAAAAAAGTACATATCTTGTATATGGTGCTATTTATGAGAAAACCCCAGAGGAACTAGTTTATATAAACATGTTGAGATGTTCACTGATATCATGAAGACTATATCAAATTTTAGATGTGCAACAGATATTTCAGTGGTGGTTTGCAGGTGGTAGAATATGCCTATTTAGAATTCCAGAGATGGTCAAACATGAGATACATATTTATGGGTTATTTTAAAGTAGTTTGTATTCAAAATATAAGACTGTATGAGAGGATGCTAGGAGGCATTATGCAGTTAGAAAATTGGTTTAAGGAGGAGCTTATTAATCTGTTTACTGTGTATATATAGATCGTTGCAGAAATTCAAACTCGCTGAAATGTTTCTCAAGTGTTGAATCTCTATGTCTCCCATTGACTCTTATTTTCAGGTCAAGATTTAATTGCCTCAGGTGGTTAGGTCAAACCCACCTGTATAATCTTTCTTTTTTTAAAATTCAAAGTCAATAGACTAGTGACCATAAATACATCTGTGAAATCTTTCTTATAATATAATGTAACCTAAGCATGTACTTAACACTAGGAGGGAAAAGTCATGAGGGAAATTCTGTCTACAGCCCCCAGGCAGCTGGAAAATCTTTCAGACAAG
>PVHY01029214.1:0-14496 GCA_004024945.1 Uropsilus gracilis | reverse complement strand
AATTGCATAAACTCATAGAATGCTGATTGCCAAAAACACTATATATATCCATAAAAATCTCAAATAAATCGCAGCAGATTCACCACCCCTTGAGTGTGTGCGTCTGTTCGCCATTTTCGCCGGCCCTGTGTCTTTCCTGCCCAGCTGAGCCCTGGTCCTCCGGCCTGCGCCTTCGCCCGGCCGGTCCGTAGCAGTGGTGATTTCTCCTTTCTCGTTTGTGATTCTATTTATTTGGGTCTTTTCTTTGTGAGCTTTGCACGTGGTTTATCGATTTTATTTATTTTTTCAAAGAACCAGCTCTTAGTTTTGTTGATCTTCTGGATAGTCTTTTTTGTTCTCTATGTTATTTATTTCTTCTTTTATTTTTATTATTTCTTGTTTTTTTTCTGGGCGTTGGCTGTTCTTGTTCTTTTTCTAATTTTTTGAGTTAGGATATGAGGTTTTTTTCTTTGGATATTTTCTTGGTTTTTGATATGAGCCTGTATTGCTATGAACCTTCCTCTTAGATAGGCTTTTGCTGAGTCCCAGACATTTTGGAATGTTGTGTCTTCTTTGTCATTGTTTTGAAGTAGGTTTTAATTTCTTCTTTAATTTCTTCCATTACCCATTCTTTGTTTAGTAGCACATTGTTCAGTCTCCATGTATTGGATATTCTTCTTGCTTTCTCTTCATTGTTAATTTCTAGTTTGATGCTTTATGAGCAGAGAAAAAAAGTTGGTATAATTTTGATTTTTGTGTTTTTGTTCAGGTTTTCCTTGTGTCCAATATGTGTTTAGAGATTTTAGAGAAGGATCCATTTTAGAGAAGGATCCATTTGCATTTGAAAAGAAGGTGTATTCCCTTTTTGGGGGTGCAGTGTCCTGTAGATAACTATTAGGTCCATTTGGTCTAGGTCTTCCTAGATAATGGTATTTTTAATGTTTACTTAAAAAGTAAAGATATAATTATTATTTTTGAACTAGATTCAAAATTATTAAATCAAATCTCATTCTCAATTACATTCTTCCCCTGTTCTTTAGTAATGCATACTTAACTGCACAAAGTTAACTATTTTTTATACTTATTCCAATGTGATGATATTTGGTACAGTATTTGTAAGACTCTGTGGGTGAAATAAGAGCTATAATAAGGCATTTATTTCTTTTGGATAGCATCAACACAAAGAGTTTTACAACAAGCATCCTGTTGAGCAGTGATGTCAAATTTAAATAGTTTGTCTTATCTAACAAAAGAATCAATGGGATAAAAAAGACCTAGCATTTGTCTTCCCCTTCCCCCCCAATTTCATATGCTAAAATTCTAATCCCAAATATAATAGTATTTGGATATGGGACTTGGGGGAGGTAATTATATCATGAGTTTTGGAACCTGAATAAATAGGTTTAGTGCCCTTTTAAAAAGGAAACACTTAAGAGACCATCTCATTCTTGACCATATGAGGATATAAACAATGAGACAGTGAAAATCTAGAAGAAAGCACAACTGAACAGTTAGCTTACCTTGCCCTTGACTTCTCAGTCTTCAGATGTGAGAATAAATTTCTCTTTTTTATGCGTCCAAGTATATGATATTTTTGAAATGGTAGTTCAAACCAGGACAACTGTCTTGATATTTCATTTTCTGTTTATAAGGAATTTTCCTTTGTCAGTATTTTCCCCTGTCTAATCTTATTAAATGCATCTGCTTATCCCTTTAGATTCATTGCAGTTGAAGTTAAATTACTTGAAGCACTCTTTGATCATACAAGCACACAATGACCACAAAGCCTAAACTACTAAACTTGTGACATAGACTTGAAGTATGGATAAGAACTCCTACCCTGAGATCCTCGCCAACAGAGCTCCCAACTGGCAAAGGAGCTCTGATGGCCCAGGACCTGGGGAGTGCAGGCAGCCCTGTGTCTGCCTGCTTGTGGATGATCGTTATTTAAGCCAGAAATAGTATGGTATCAACATAAAAAAAATGTTATTATTGGGAAAATGCTCAAAACATACAAAATCAAAGTATTAAAGTAAATTAAAAAATGTTTTTATACATTATAGCCTAAATCTCATCAAAAATTAGAAAACATAGAAGGATCAATTTTAAAATTATATTTTGCATAACTATATATGCTATATTTTAAGTTGTAGGTTTTTAATAATTTTTCAATCATATAAATAAGAGCTATTATCATAAAAGGACCATGCAATTATATCAAAGTAGTTTAGAAAAAAAGCATGAAGCATATCAACTAGGATAGTGCTCTAAGACCCCTCACCTTCTCAAGTTCACCACCCAGACTTGATCCAGAGAGTTCTCATCTATGAAGAACATTTTATATAAGATACCAGAGGAAACAGCCTGAAGGAAGCATAGCAATAAATATCACTCTCTTTTCAAAAAATTCCTGATATTTTTCTCTATCATTACTTGAATGTGCTTCAATATAAGGATTCCACAAGTATGTTCAAATTCAGAACTGTGTTTTGTGATTTTCTGTTAAACATCAGATCAATTAAAGTCAAAGTCACATTTTGTCATTTAAATTTTTTATACTGTTGTAGTCCCTGTAGTTTTCCATGATTATAGCACCTATGAACCATTATCATATTCCCTTGAGTTCATATCTTTCGTGCTATGTCCCCCTCCCTCCTCTCATTTTCTGTACACTTTAGTTCTATGATTAGTTTGATAATTTTGACTTTTTTTACCTTTTGTTTGCTTTCCCTATATATAACATATAAGTGAGACCATTCAGTATTTACCATTTTTCTTCTGACTAATTCCAACTGCTATAATCCCTTCCAGCTACAACCCTATGGCTGCAAATGACAGGAGTTTGTCTTTTTTGTTCATTGAGTAATATCCTATTGTGTAAATACACCACAATTTTTCCATCCATTCTTCTATTTGGGGCATTTGGGTTGTTTCCATATCTTGACTATTGCAAATAGTGCTGCAATAAACATAGGCATATAAGATTCTTTTTGAATTAGCATTTTTGTGTCCTTTGGTAGATTCCCCAGAGTGGAATTGGATCATAAGGTAAATATATTTTAATGCTTTCAGAAATCTCCACACATCTTTCCATAGTGGCTGGAGCAGTTTACAGTCTCACAGGCAAAATGTTTAGAGTTGTTTAGAATGTTTCTTTATCTCCACAACCTCTCCAGCACTTGTTGTTTCTACCTTTATTTTTATTCTTTTTCTTTTTAATAATGCTGGCCATTCTCACAGGAGTGAACTGGGATCTCACTTTAGTTTTAATTTGCTTTTCTCTGATGCATGTTTTCTCATTTTAAGTAGAGAATTTGAACCTTTATAAATAACATGGCATCCTATATGACTTGAGCATATTTTTATATGGGATTTGGATGATATTATAGGACATGTGTTGATTATTTAAATGCCTTTTTATCATTTCAAGGAATTTGCATCAACTTAGTACATCCTCTAAAAGTTGTATCTATTCAAGAGTCCTACTTCTACTATGCTGTAATTTTGTTTTCAGTACAAATAAAAAGAGATAAAACCCCATAGTAGTTTATGTGTTCAATTGAAAAATTATTATTTGTAAGCATTATTAACTGAAATTATTTTTATAAAATTACCTAATACCTTCTGTTTTCAAAAGGACTGAAATACTTAAGCTTCAGTACAATTTTTTAACATCCAAGTTTTTATGATCAAGGGTATTTTAAAAAGTGTATTCATTTTCACACAGACTTGGTCATTTTCTTTTCCCCCAAGTAATATATGATTTCACAGACAATTTTACAAAATTTGCTAATGTCTCTTTTGCTGATAACAATTAGTGTTTATTATTCCCTATTAGGGTAATCGAATTTTGGTGAGTATATTAGCTCTCTACAATATTAAAATTAGATGGATGTTTATAATATTTTTCATAATAGATTTGCTTTATTTAGCCTAAAGATATAGCTTACTATTATAATTGTATTGAGTTAAATTTGTTTTTGGTAACCTTCAACTCTCTTTAGCTTTTTTCCATTTCTCTTTTTAGACTTTATGTTTTTAGCTCTTTTTAGCTTTATGTTTTTTTTCTTTCATATGCCTCATCAAGTTTTGAAAATGCTTTCTTAAAACTGCCAATTTTAGAGAATCTTTCAATTCTGTGTAACCTAGTTGACCTACTCGCCTTTCCACAAGTTTTTAAATATAATTTTCTTGTGATTATTAAACACTGTCTTTGAAACCATATTTTAAGTTCTTTCCTTAAAAAATAATAAAAGAACAATGGCAACAATCACTTCAAAACATAACATAAAGTGCAATAATGGCATTTTAAAAAGACTATGGAGTTTAAAAGCAGAGTGGAAAGAAAATAGAATATTAAAAAAATACATAGAGATTAAGGATGAATAAAATGTGCTTTAAACTCTGCATAGGAATATATCAGTATCTTCATATTTGCTATCTTTCTAATCTCTGTGTTTCTACCTGTGGAAGAGACTAGTATATTTATATCTAAAGTATATACTTTGGAACCTATACCTGTACCTATACTTGGGAAGTATAGGTTTTGTTTCATTATGTATAGGCTAATTAAAAACTCCCAATGGAATTAGTTCTTTTCAAAAGAAACTAAAAAATCATCTAAAATTTACACAGAAATATTTACACTCAACCATATACCCACAAATGATGAAACTGAAAAGAAAAATAAAGTCATAAATACCTATTTTCTCTCATTGACAGTAATGAACTGTTGATACTGAAACAATGAATGTCAATGATTATGATACTTTCCTGGATCTATATCTTAACTTGACTATTTTTTAATTTTACTTAAGGATAGTTGCACTTACTTGTATACTTTCTCTATAGTGATATATTGATTAATTTATGTAAAAGGCACATATTTTTCATGATATTTAAACTAAATCCTTAACTTTAAAATTCACATATTGATTTCCCACATTATATAAATCTGAATATTAGATCTTACAAAAAAACTAAAATACCATCAAGTGTCCTTATATTCCAAGAAAAGTTTGAGAAAACTAATTTGAAATCATTGTGAATTACATCTGTATATATTGTGAATTACATCTGTATATAGTATTTCAGAATTAGAAGGAAAGGAAAGCCATAATGAAGAGACAGCTACTTTTTGTTAAGAATATTGTTAATTACTGAGAAATCTTGTAGGAAAATATATTGCAATTACAGTAGAATAATATTCAGTGAAACCACAGATAATCATGTTACAGTCATAAAAGATTTACAATCTTCCTCATTTTGTGTAATATAGTCCAAGATGATTGTTCCTTTACTATTTCCCTTTTGTGGCTTGAGCTCATCATTTATTTTGTGACTGGTGATTTTCCTTCTGATTATCTCTTTTACTAGATGTCAGGTAAGATATGGGAAGTGGTAGGGAAATAAAACTAAAAGTAATATAAACTTTTTAACTTGTTATAATTTTATTTATTTTTATTATTATTTTTAATTTATTTATATATAAATTTCATATCTTTGTAATCCCAGGTATTTGCCTCTCACACCCTCCCAACCATCTCCCTATCTTTCCCCCCTACCCCAAGTTGTGTGCTTCAGTTTGGTGGTGAGCTTGTTTTGACTTTTCCTCATGATTTTGTTTATTTTTTCCCTATATCACATATAATAGTGAAACCATTTGATTTATGTCTTTTGACTTGTTTCTGCTAATGTGATTTCTTCTAAGTACATCCATGCTATCATAAAAATCATCTAATTTATCATTTTTAATTGATGAGTAATATTCCATTGTGTATATATACCACATCTTTTTCATCCAGTCATCTGTTTTGGAACATTTAGGTTGCTTCCAAGTCCTTGCAATTATAAATAGTGCTGTAGTAAACATCCAAGCACAGGTGTCTCTTTGTACCCACATTGAGGTCTCTTTTGGGTAGATTCCCAAGAGAGCAATTGCTGAGTCAAATGGTAGTTTCATTTTCATTAATTTGAGGGTCCTCCATAGCTTTCCATAGAAGTTGGACCAGTTTACATTCCCACCAGCAGTGTAAGAGTGTTCCTTTCCCTCTACATCTATGCCAGCACTTGTTGCCCATTCTTTGGATGTGGGCCATTCTTACTGGTGTAAGGTGGTATCTCATTGTGGTTTTGATTTGCATTTCCCTGATTGCTAATGACAATGAGCAATTTTTCATGTGCTTGTTGGCCTGTTATAATTTTAAAGTGCTGTAATACTGTCAAACTGAATAGTAGTTGGGTATATGAAATTAAGCTCTGCTAATTATTTTGAACTAAGTATCAATAACAGCAGCTAAGGAAATTACAGCTACATTTACAGGAGGAGTTTAGATAACTGTGGTAATATCAGTCTTTATCTTCCTCAAGGAAATATGCCTTAGAAAGTTAGTTCTATGTATGCTTTCCCAAAGCAACATGTACTTCTCTTTTGTAGCCCTAAACACAATTTTCACTCAATAATTAATTCATTCAAGGTTTATTTAATGACCACCCCAATACTACCACCCAAATATAAATCTTATGAAGTAGTAGCTGTCTATTTTCTTCACTTTGCTATCCACAGACATTGGGAGATTAATTTTAGTATATATATTCAATTATTTTGCTTATATGTGTATGTATATATGCATGCATATGTATGCACACATTTTGGACTGATTAGTACAAAGGAATGAAAATCATAAAAATGGAACTATGTAGTTACCCATTTCCTACAGATTCTGACTATATTCATTGCTTAGGATCAGTGTGCATATGTTTCTTACCAATAAGATTCATCAGAATGATGGATGGAGACTTTGTGGTCTCCTTATTAGACTAGCTATAATATTTTGGTTAAGAAATTCTTAGCATTAAGACAATATTGATACCTAATTGGATATAACCATGATACAAAGGAAACAAACTAAGATGTCCTCTATCTCAGAATGCAGATCTATGGGTTCCCTGAGCATATTAGTCATAGCTCACCATATGGTGGTTCATTATATTACATGCTAATTTCTCTTCTAGAAATGTGAAAATTACACAACAGTAGATAACTTGCTATGTTTTCTTTTCCCTGACCTGTTCTACTACATCAAATGATCAACATCCTCACCATGGAAAATTCATCTTGTTTAATCTTAATGGTTGTGCAAATTTCCTTACACTTTAGGAAAATCTGTGTATTTCTCTCTTTCTCCATTCTAAAATGGATAGGTTCATTGAAAACAGGAAAGAGGAACAGGAATGTTTGCACAAATATACAAAAGGTGCTGCATTTCTCAGGGACAGGTTTGCTGAAAGAGACACCTGCGTAGACACGGGCAGGCAATCTTGGGGTAAGAGCTACTATGTGAATTACTTTCTCAATAAAGTGGCCTCCAATTTCTTGGGTCTGTAATTACACATCTCCTCTGTTTTAATTGCACATTTTATTAACCTCTGTAAGGACACTTAGAATGATTTGTTAAAACTCAGTAATTTATATGCATGTTTGACCTGAGTTACTAAATCCTTTCAAAAAATGAGCTATCATTTCATCTTAATACTCTGTAGTTTTATACACCACTCAGACCCTTAGCAATTTGTTGACAAAACTAGAAAAGTCCATCTAACTTGAGAGAGTAATAGTTTTTGAGTGAGCAGTGATAACAGGTAATCATTAAATTATTTAAGCACAAGACAATAATCAGTTGTTAAGAGTTGCATCCTTGGTTTAACATCTATGATCTGATATTTATGATTTGCTTTCAGGACTATAGCTATCTTATTTTGCTAATTTTCAGAAATAATTTTCCTTTACTTCATGAGTATTCCACATTCCTCTGATCCCTTTACCATTCAAAATCAAGTATTTATCCTTTAGGATTGTTAGCTCATTTTCAAATATCTTAGCATATAGGTTTCATTAAATGTGATTGTCATCTCTTAAGCAAAAAAAAATAATTTAACATTAATGAAGTCATATTTTCAACATATTGTCTTTCCTATACAGAATACAGGAAGAGAAAACCTACTCTTGTACTTTGGAAAAATTCTACTATGGTAACAATTGTGTTAAGGTAGAATTAAGAATGGAAAAAGAACTTCAGCACACAAAAAATAATAGTAAGCTTTTTCTTGGTAAATAGGTTAAATGCAAGAATGAAAACTTTCAGTAGAAATGAGCATTCTAGAGTCAGGCATGTCTATTGCTCTTTCTCAAATGTGTCCTCAGCATCTTGATTTTACAATTTATCTGCATCCACATATTAAAATGAGCTGTAATCTTTATCATTACCCAAATGGATATAAACAATAAATATTGGAGACAATATGGAAAATAGAGACCCTAACCTACTGTTGCTGGAGATGTAAATTGTTTAAAAATAACATGCTGATTGCTTGAGAAATAAAATAAAAATAATCCACATTATCCAGTTATCCTACTTCTGATACTCAAAACAACAAAAACAATGAGATTAGTTTGAAGAAAGATATACACTTTCAAGTTTGCTGCAAGTTTGTTCACAATATCCACAAATGGGAAGCAACCTGTTGTTTATCCACTAATGAATGAATAAAGAAGTTGTGGTATATATACATAGTGAACTATATTTCATTATAAAAAAGATGAAATCTAGTTATTTTCAATAGCATCCTTGAACCTACGTTGCCCTGTATTTAGTGAATTAATATTTCAGTCATCTGTTATGGAGAGTCGTGTTCTCATTACTTCGTTTCTGGTCTGCTTTGAAAAGCTACTGAATGTTTGCTAATGGGTAAAGAGGGGGCGAAGTGTCCTTGGCTGTCTACAGAGTAATCTTTGTATTATTCCTCTTGGAGGTTATACTTTGGCCACATTTGAGAAGCTTAGATAGTACTTGCTTTAGCTGGTCTCCTGGTGAAGATATGCTTGCAATCATGTGATCCTGAATCAAAACCTTTCTTTGTTACTGATTGTATGGTGTTGGATACAGCTACCTATACCAGAGAATCTCATTAGTTTTAAAGTGATTAGAATAAAATCAGTAATTTATTAGCATGATTATCTTTCTTAGTGAGCTTGCTGATTCAATACATTTTTATATTCTGATAAAGAGAGTGGGCAAATGCTACTATCATCAGTATCAGTAGTATATTTGTATCATCTCCTGCATTCATGTTTTTCCTAACAATTAACATATTAATTGTTGAACTAAAAACTTGATGTTTATGTCAGAATGAATGAAATTTTATTCACATCTGGTTTCACATCTATTTATTGTCTGCTTTCTATAAAATAATAGTGATTGAACCTATAATCTATGTTTTATGCTACAGGAAAATGATTTTATTTTTCCACACACATTCCTCAAAGTTCTACATTACTGCTATTATTTATTCATAACACCCTTCAAAAGCAAAATAAAAACAGCAGTTTGCATAAGCAACATTTTGACAAGGAAAGCATTTCACCAAACTTGCATTATGCAGCTTGAGGAATTGAAGATAACATTGTCAACACTCAAAATGCAATGATACTTATTTAGGAATTAAAGTTCAGATTTACAACAGATATTTAAGCGGCGTATGCTCTACATAGAAAGAATGCATTTGGGTAAATCTTGGTATTTGTAGTAATATATAGCAAACATTTTGATTTTAAATAAGTGATAACAAGATCCAAGGCTCAGTGGATAATGGAGTCAAATACTAGGGCACATGTGTTTAGAGTATAAATGTGTTTAAAAGAATAATACTAGTGTTTTTTTATAAAACAGCACAACCAACATAGATAGAAATGATATATACTAGGTGACAGGATATAACAAATTTATAAGATAGAGGAGTCACATGTGTTTTAAATATAGAAAGAGGTCTATATATCTATATCTGCATCCATTTGTCTCAATCAATTTATTATTTATCAACACACAAGGATACTATATGAGAAATAAATAGTAATAAATTAGTAGAGCTTTCCTGAGGTGGGAGTGTTAATGTAGAAGTAAAATCAGTGAATGTTTGGTTAAGTAGTTCTCTTTTAAATAGATATGAATTAATGAATTGAAACAATTAAAAATATGAAGACTAATTTTTATAGCAAAAGGAGTATATAAATGTTCATAACAACTTCATGTGTAATAGTCCTAGACTTGAAATGACCCAAATGCCCTTTAATGGTGAATGGATGGACACACTCAGGAATTAAGAAGAAACTATAGATACAAAAGAGAATTGAAATGAATGTCTGGGTATTATATAGAGTAAAAAAAGGGTTTATCTCAAAGGGTTACATACCAAATGATTCAATTTATATATAATTCATTTTTTAAAACAGACATTTGAAATGGTGATCATATATAAATGCTACCAATGTTTAGGTTTGGCATGAAGATTTAACAATTAAAGGTCTACAGGAAGGAATTCCTTTGTGAAGATGCAGCTGATTTATATCCTGATAATAAAGACAGTTATTTGAACACATTTTATTCATGTGATAAAACTTACCTGGAATCAACCAAATTGCTTTCATTTCACAAAATAAAGCACTTAAAACCTACTGAAATCCAAGTACATTATTTAAGTTAACAGTATTATTTTTTCTAAAAATAGTATTGAAATATTTTTTCTAAAAATAGTATTGAATTATTTCAAAATTAACACAAAAATCTTGGAAAAGAGCAACTGTTAGATTTCCAGAGTGAATAAATATGACATCCTAGATGAAGTTACTTCCCACCCAGATTCCTATGCACATGTCTGAAAAAATCAAATAAGTAATAAACAGTAGTCCAAAATAATTAAAGTAGGGTAATCAAGGGATATATATATTTGTATAAATATATATTTACATAATATATTCATATAAATTATATATTATATAATATTTATATATAATATATTTGTATAAATTATATATTATATTTATATAAATTATATATAAATATAATATTTATATATAATATATTTATATAAATTACATATAGATATAATATTTATATAATATAATTATATTATTTATGTATATAATATTTATATAATATAATATATATGATATATAATATTTATATACTATACTATAATTATATAGTATAATTATACTATATAATTACTATATATACTATATACTATTATAATTATACTATGTAATTATACTATATAATTACTATACTATAATTATATAGTATAGTATATATTATATAATATTTATATATATAATATATTTATATGAATTTATATAAATATATTTATAATATTTATATAAATTATATATTATATATTTATATAAATATATATATTTATAAACTATTAGGAGGAACCAAGGTTTTGTACATTTTACATTCTATTTTAACTATTATGGGAAAACATCAAGATGTTTGGAGCAGGAAAGTAAATTGAATTTATTTATACTTTACAAAGCAGCTAAATGAAATTTTCCCTCTGATAGTAGCAATATGTGCCATCATACTAGTGGCTTTAACCAGTGAAATAAGTGAAGAGGAGAAAAAAAAAGAGTAACAAGCAAATAAAAAGGACTTGCTGCTGCTGGAAGAGTGTATGGCATTCTTTGGAAACCATAGTCTTCAAGTAATGGTGATAAATATAAATGGATCTGAAATACTGTTGCCAAAGTCATTGCTTACACTTTTGATATATCATAGTGATACAAAATATGCTTTTAAAAATATATACATCTGAATGAAAAAAATTAATTCCTAGACAAATTCTATTTACATACATTTGCTTTATAAAATTCTATAAAGTTTCATAAAGGCAGGAAATTAATAAATACCCAAATCAATTTATGCTTACTAAAAAACTACTTGTCTCATTGAAAAAATTTAAGGTTTTTCACATTTTATTTACTGATTCAATGCAAACTTAATAAAAATTCCATCAAAAATTATGGATAGATTTTATACATTTGTTGCTAAAGTATATATAAGCTACATCACTTTGAAGAAGAGCCAAATATTCTTGAAAAAAAATATAGAGGATCTTAATAATGTATTAGATATTAATAATGTTTTAATAATGAAATAATGTATTTGACACATGCATGTAGCCCACATAATTATAATAAGACCATAAAAGGAGAAGATTTATAAAGAGTATGTTACAGAAACAGCACAAATAAACCAGTTTCTTAAAATAAATAATGAATATTAAATCATAATATCCATATAAGTTGTAAATAAACAAAACATGATCTATACCTCAGCTTTTCACAGAAATCAGATTTATGCAGAGTTCATATTCAAAAAGGAATGCTTAAAAAGCAGATTACATTAGATGACCTATCAAAATGATTTCACCAATTTGATAAAATAGGTTTATTAATCCAAGTTTTTGGTATATGATTTTGTCATTTCTTCACCAAACAGATGAAGTACACTTCTCATCTCTTCTTAACTTTGGACTTGACAATTTTGACTTGCTTTGATAATTAAAATCAGTCAGAAGTGACAGGGTGCCTCATACATGTTCAGGACTTAGGAAGATTTGATTGCTTCATCTTCCCCTCTGCTCCTGCCTAGAGAAGAACATATACCAGCAAGTCTTCTCATCTTAGAAGAAGAAAAAATAGTTGGAGGGTCATGCCAGCTGAGCTGAATTCTAAAGCAGAGGCAACAGAGCTGCTGCACTATGTGCAGTAAGAAACAAATCACTCGGCCAACACTAAACCTCCTATGCACCTAGTAGCAAAATAAAGACTATTGAAGTAACTGAACACTGGTTTGGTATTAACATTATTTTAGTGTTAACTAACTTAGAAATCTGGGAAAGAAAACTCAATTTTTTAAAGTAGAAATCTACTATCAGTCAACATAAATAAAATGCTCATAAATTGAATGTTAAAATTAATTTTGTTACCAAAAGTTATTATATGAGTTAAAGTAAAAGATTTTTCCAGGAAACATGAAAAACTTATAGAAAGCAATACTTAACTAGAAAAATGTATGAGATTCTTGCAGAATTTTCACCAAATTTTATACCTAAATTATTCCAAAACTGAAAATTTATCATGCAAAATGAAATAACACTATTAACTTCAAAATGAACAAAATTTAAATTCCTGAAAATAAGAAGTGGTTTATGTGAGACAATGGGACACTTGAATGTTACTAATGAAATTGCTAATAGGTAGATCAATTTGTAACAACACTTGGAATTTTCTAGTTAATTTAATAATACCACTTCACCAATAATAAGACAAAAATTTCAAAGCAGCATTATATATAGTGGTAAATAACTGGAAAAAAACAGACAAAATGTCCATATTGTGACGGGCAATGAAGAAAATACACTTAAAGTCATCTTTGAAAAATAACAATCTTTCATCAAGAGGCATATTGCTATAAAGATTTAAATCACAAAAAATTAAGAAGAGAAATTAATTAAAAAGAACATAATGAAAATATTCTATTTTTGCAGTAAATTTCTTTTTTTATTAAGGAAATTTTAATTTCAAGTACTAGTGAGTATATTGTAACTGAACTATTTTTTTACGCTGTGACAGTTTTCAACACTGTCTTATATGTAGCATATAAGACATTTCTTATATGTCTTATAACATATAAGATATAAGACATATAAGATATAAGATATAAGACATATAATATCTTAAAACATATAAGATATTTCTTATATGTAGCATATATAGTTAGAGGTACTTATCTAGATTATATTTAAATACTTCATGACAGCCTATAGAATATTTAATATAGAATAATTAATATAATCCAAGAATATATCTTATATTCCATGATATGTCTATTGCTTACGTAACACAAGCCACATTCTGTGTGATAAGCCAGATTCTGTGTCAAATGCTAATATTCTGTTCTCTATTATCAAAAAGCAAATAAGTAAGTAAATAAGTAAATAAATAAACAAATAAATGTTTTCAAGAAACATAGATCAATGCTCACATACTCCTATTATCTTGGTTGGGGTGTGGGGAGAGTGTTGGGAAATAGGAGAAACTTGATCATTCTTTGTTCTCCTAATATTTTGTGATACCAAATTTATCACAAATTTGGTAAAGGCAGCATTAGAGATCAAGCTATTTAAGTTGGTAAAGAATTGATAATTAATGATCACAAAGACTGTTGTGAATTACTAATTACTTCTCATAATTGCCATATCTTGACAAGTTTTTGGTTTTGGCAGGGATGGTTGTACCCACAGAAGGATTTGCAAATTTCTTTTTTATTTTATTTTATTTTATTTATTTATTTATTTATTTATTTATTTATTTATTTATTTATTTTATCCCGGGGCTTTTCCACTTCACTAACATTTGATAACTATCCTGATCTTTTGTACGCTTCACCTCCCCTGCCTTCTTCCCCCTCCTCCTCTCTCATTCCATGGTTCAGTTCCATTGGTTGTTTTCATTTTTTATTTGTTTGATTTTCCCTATATCCCTCATATAAGTGAGACCATCCTGTACTTCTCTTTTTCTTTTTGGCTTATTTCTGCCAATATGAGTCTTTCTAGTTCCATCCAGGTTGCTGCGAATGACATGTGTTTGTCCTCCTTGATGGATGCGTAGTATTCCAT
>PVHY01029213.1:0-14494 GCA_004024945.1 Uropsilus gracilis | reverse complement strand
TACTTCAATTTGGTTGTTAGCTTTTTGTTGTTGTTGTTGTTGTTGTTGTTGACTTTTCTTCATAGCTTTTTATCTTTCCTAAGTCCCATATAATAATGAAACCATTTGGTGTCTGTCTTTATCTTTTTGACTTGTTTCTGCTAATATGATTTCTTCTAGGTATGTCCATGTTATCATAAATTCATCTAATTTGCCATTTTTAATTGATGAGTAATATTCCATTGTGTATGTATACCACATCTTTTTCATCCAGTCATCTGTTTTGGGGCATTTAGGTTGCTTTCAAGTCCTTGCAATTATAAATAGTGCTGCAATAAACATGCGGGCGCAGGTGTCCCTTTGTACCCATACTGAGGTCTCCTTTGGGTAGACTCCCAGAAAAGCTATTGCTGGGTCAAAGGGTAGTTTCATTTTCATTAGTTTGAGGGTCCTACACATAGTGGCTGGACCAGTTTACATTCCCACCAGCAGTGTAAGAGCATTCCTTTCTCTCCACATCCATGCTGGCACTTGTTGTTTCCTGTTTTTTTAATGTGGGCCATTCTCACTGGTGTAAGGTGGTGTCTCATTTAGTGTTTTCTATTGAAATGGAGGTCTTCCCATTTCCTTTTTGCCCAAAACATTTTCCTTTAGCATTAAGGTTTTTATTAAAGTAACATTGCCATATATAACATTAAATAAGTTTCAGGTGTGCATCATTGACATCAACATGTGCGTATATTGCATCAGGTTCACTACTAAATGTTCATTTTTGTCCTTCACCACAGCATTGTCTCTTTGGTCCCAATTAAATCTAGTTTTTAAAAAACAACCAATTCTTACTTTTCCTCTTCTAGAACTAGTCATTCTTAAAATAATGTTCTTGCTTCTGGGTGGTTATTTCTATAAAATATTCTTGGGGTTATTAAACCCTTTTTTTGTGATCATTACTTAGCAAACTTGACATTATTCATTGCCTATATTTTGCTTAAAGTTAGTCCCTTTAGCCTTTCATAATCTGTCTTGATTTTTTTTCTGAATTCTATCCAATTCTTCAAACTGCATAGGGAGTTAAGGGCACCACCCAGACCCTGTTCTTTAAAAGAGAGAGAGCCAAGTCTTTCTTCTTCATTGTTCTGGGAAATCATGCCTGGGTTCATGCCCCAGGTCACATTGTCAAGCAAGTGCTGCTCTGTGTCCCTGGCCAGGAGACTGCTGGGTAATGAGACATATACCAAGGACCCTGTCAAATGTTCTAGATGAACCCACAGAATTTGAATCTGTGGTAACTGAGACTTGAGCTGGGCCCATAAACCTACACACTACAGTGATAGTTTTTACCAAATAAATTAATAGCAGAAACAAGTGACAAGATTACAAGTTACAAGTATTTAAGGGCAATAATTTCAAACCTTTGATACTCTATAGATGTTCTTTGTGTGTAAATGCCGATTTGAATATTAGTTAAGCAGAATTTTATTCACTGCTAAATTTTACTTTAAATCACTTCGCATATTCTTAAGCATTAATAATGTGGTCATTCTGCTAATTTAAAAATGCATTTTTCCCAGAATCTGCACTATTGTTAGGTCATCGACTCTTTATAAATGAACAGAATCAAAGAGAAACAGTAGCAATACCTTTCTGGAAAGTTCAACAGGAAGTTTGTATGAACTTTTATCCCCCAGCAAAGAATAAGTTCAGAAACATCAATTCTTTTCCATTCTGGCCTTTTCACTTTTTACCCTAGATGCACAGAATAGAATAGTAAGGTGAGTGTCGAGAACTAGCAAGGAGGGCCCCCATTCCCCTCTCTCCCCCTTCACCCTTTGGATCCAGGTCTTCCATTATCCCGTCCAGTCCTCCTCCTGCTGTGGCTTATTGTCTCTGCTTCTCCAGGAGCAAAGACTTGCTGCTTTTTTCCTTGTTTTAAAATAATTTGCTCCCTTCTTATAAAGGAGCCTCAGACCCCCATAGGTGGGGAAAGGGGATGAGGTAGATGGGTGACCAGCACGCAGGAATTTCAAGGGAACCCATCCTGCTGTGATAGCTATTTCTCCTCAGAAAACAAGCAGCAGAACGCAGCACCCCAAGAGTGTGACAAGCAAGAAGCTAGATGAAGGGCTAGGAAGATTGCAGGAAGTGGGTGCCATTGTTTTTCCAGCTCTGCTGTATTCTCTTTTACCCTGTGACAATAAACAGTTAAATAGCACAGGCAAATGTACATGTTACGGATCCACCATGATGCTTAAAACAGTAAAGTAAGTAATGTCCAGAATTCTCCAATTTTATGTGAGTCACTTGAAGTACTGGGCCTCCACCAGAGATGGGACTTACTGGGTAGAAGAAGCTGGTAGCTTGAGGTACCTTCTCACTAGAAAGACAAGACATTGCCGCAGGTGAACTTAATGAAAGCACCACATGGTATAATAGTTCCTCTAAAATAGCCTATTCTCACATGATTGTAGAGTCAGAGAAAATCCAGTTGAAATGTTTTGATGATACACTTCAGTGTCTCATAATACATTTATGTAAAACACTGAAATCTTTGCCAATACCCAGCAGATAACTGGTAATGTATGAAAATAACAGAAAGGTGAAGATAAAAGGGTCTCTTCAGGTACAGAGCACCCACCCTTCAAAAAGAACTAAAACCTTGAATGCCCAGGAGTCATGCAATTAACCTGGACAGGCCGTTATTTTTGCTTTCTGTCTGCTAACACAAAAACCTCAAAACTGGACAATTATCCATTGTGATGATTCTAGATTTGCTGATCTGAATCTTTGATGGATATTTAATAAATTCTGGCTTAAGTACTTCAGTTTTTACTTTTTCCCTCTGATAAGTGTTTAATGATCAATAAACAAGCCCTTTAGAAAAGAACCCTGCTTTTTTTTTTTTTTTTTTCCCCACAAGAAACATTTTACACAATAGGAATCATTTCCTTTCTGATTTATCTGTTTGTTGATCAGGTGTTCAGCCCAGCTAAGAAGTCTCCTGCCCAAGATCAAAGGCCTGTCCAGGGAAAGAGATGTCCTATATCCTACAGAAAATTTGTTCACCCTCTCAGCAATGGACCAGTGGTTTTCTCTGATGAGCACATCTGATGACCTCAAGCCAGGCTGTAGCGGGCCACAGGGCCCCCAGACAGGTTTGGCTCCATCTTCATTCTCTGCTCCTTTGAGCCAACAGGTGGTGCATAGTCATTAAAATTACAGGCTCACAACATATTCTCCTCTCACCTGTGAAGTGAGTCATGAGGGTTTCTGCTAGATTCCTAGAAGACCCACTACTTCACATGCTTGACATTTAAATAGCAATCCTGGGGTGCCGACCCCCTCACTTCTTTTCATGTTTCATGTTCATAATGATGTAGGTGCTCAGCTCAACTTCAATCAATCACAATTAGGGGGTCTAGTGAAACACACAACAAAGGCATGAATTTGTGTCTAAAATTCTGTGAGATGGCAGAAATGACCAGAAACATGAACTTCAAAGTCATAGAACTATCCCTTCCTCCTGCTGGAAATCTTTGACAGGGAGGCCCATTTGCCCCCTGAGAAGCCTTCAGGCTGGCCAGTCCCTAGACTGAGGTGACTCTCTGGCTTCACTGCAAGTGCTCATTGTTCCCAGAATGCAATTCTTATTCCCCTCTGGCATTGTCTCAGGAAAATCCTGTTTGTGAAATGCCTGACCATAGCTCCCTGAATTTCTTGGATCTGAAAAAGTGAAGAGAAAGCTGATTTGCTTTTATGTAATCAGATCCTCAAGAATTTAATCCTATATCCTATTTAATGGCTGAGCTAGCCATTCAAAATTAAAATGAACCTTTCATCCATGTATATCATAAATGGGCATTTATCAGGATTATATGATTTTGCAATCCATCTGAATACGTAACTAGAATTTGTTTTCTTTCCGTTTCACTATGTAATTACCAAGCAACAATAACAAAAGTGACATGTTTGAAGAACAGATAAAATGCTGTAAATTGGCCAGTAATGGTGATATTTCCTCATCTTCTGAAAAACCCATTTATTCTCACTCTCAACAAATCAAGGCATTGTCAGCCCATACTCATCTTGTGGCCAGAGGGCCTCCACCAATTTCTGGATGTAAGTGAGTCCTGGAATGCAGATGAGGGCGACTCAGGAAAGCTTTCAGTGCAGGCAGCTGGTCTTTGCTTGCCTCAATTTCTAAATCATCCATAATGGGGCCAAGACCTCCCAAGCACTAAAAAGAGAGAGCTGACATGCTGGACAAACTGTTAATTTTTTCCTGAAGAAGCTGCTATATTGCACATCTGTCACTGCAGCGTAGACAATTACTCACAGGGCTGCCTGCTTCTAGCTGAGTTGTTAAGGGACCTAATGGAGAAATACAATGGCCGGGCACTCACCATGTGCTGGCTTGCAGTGTGCTTGGTGATTTTTAGCTGATATTTAAAGGCTGTCCTGTGATATTAAAATATGTGAAGTCAGTGGAGATGCATGGAGAGTAATTAGAAGTAGTATGAGAAACGAGGAGGAATGGAAAGTCAGGGAGACTCCAGAACCAAGCCTTAAGTCATGGATCACCTGGCTGACTGCTGAGAAATGGGGCATCCTGCCTTTGTTTTAGAAAGATCAGGGATTTGCACCTAAATCTCACACCTTTCATGAGCTCCCCAGGGCTTCAGGCCCATTGCTGAATTTGTGAATTCCATAGCTGTTTCACATAACGTGGATCATCTGTAGTTTCCATAGTGAATTATAGTCATCAATGAACTTAGGATGATGGATGAAACACACAGCCCTCTGTCGGGACCTTGCTGCCTCTCCATGACTCACATATTCATCCTAACTACACCTCTGATATTTTAAGAAATTCACCTCAGTGGAGGAGTGAATTTGCTTGCTTTGGGGAAACTTATTTTAAGTAGATGTTGTGTTACTTACTATATCTCATTTTTTCTGCTTCTATTAAAGACTGCTGCCTCCAGGAAAAAAAAAAATGGCTATGTATTGGAAATTCAAGAGGGAGATGAAGACAGACAGAGCTCTATTTTTTCTTCTTTTTGGAATGCAATCATAAAAGTCTTACCTCTATGATCTTATAACTGAAAAATCAGATAAATACCAGTGATTTATTTTGCAAATTCAAGCCAAGGAGAAAAAAAGACCAAAGAAACACACAAGATAGCTTTCAGTTACCTTTACTCCACCCTTGATACATAAAGGAGCAAAAACAGAATATTCACATCATTCAACAGGAGTAAGATCTGTGAATCTGGGAATGATTTAAACTGTGGGACAATTCAAAGACAGAAGACGACCGTAATGTACAGATAAAAGTGAAGTGGCAACAGTAGATCATCCTCCTGGCAGTTAATGGCACTGAATCGCTAGAGACAAATCTGGATCTACTTAAAGTGTCAGGTGTATAAAGTAATGAGTCTTTGCTTAGTAGGAACCCAGCAGAAGGAGACTTCATGGTCCACTTGACAGCTGAGTATATATTACTGCAAGCCTGTTAAATAAATGAGTATTTAATACCTATTGGATTAAAAAGAATCCATGTACCTAAAACTCTACTGAGTTTTTGGGGAGGAAAGATAAAATTTTATCAACATAAGATGCTTCTCTTCTCATAGCAAGCAGAACTCAGCAGTTTGCATATTACACAATATTTAACATATCAAGGATACTAATGAGTTCCAGCTTATCAGAAGAGAATGGAATAACAGGATTCTGATAGATATTTCAAGTGGTCACAGAGGACTTATTCTTGCTGCCTAGCAATCAGACTCTTGGAGGGCAAGAGACCTTAAACCACTCAATCTAAACCTATGTCAGAGAAAGTGTGTCATGATCAGCTGTGGGTTCTATTGTGAGTCAAATATGTCTACTGATTTTTGCTTGTTTTTTTTTTTTTTAAATATTGAAATTTTCCAGGGCTCAAAGATTAGCAATGAATTTGACCGCACCACTGAATGTTGTCAACAACTGTAACTTAAAAGAGTAAAACACTTTTACTTTCATTTATTTTTACTTAAGAAGTATTTAAAGCACAGAGACAGCTTATAAATAACATTCTTAAACATTGCTATATTCTTTTTTTTGTTGTTCTATTAATATAACTTTTTACTCAAAGGAAAAAAATTCAAAATACTCTTTGCTAAGCAATTTCATTTTACAGTAATACCAAATCATATTACTTTTTTTAGAAGATAAAATACAGGAAGAATTGGTTTTTAAAAGCATGTCAACAGTGATTTTTCTTTCATGAAAGACCTGCTCCAAAAGAAAATGAATCGAAGAGAGAAGCAGTTGTCAGTTGACTTAATTATGAGATTAACAATTCACAAGATTAGAATAGATATTAGTAAAATACAAGATTTTGCAACTGTGTCAGTATATTACACACCAATGTGCCATCAACACACCTAAATGTGTATTTCATGTGTCTCCCTAGCCCTGCTACCTTACTTCTGTCTGAGAAGCACTGTATGAATTATCAAAGCTGCCTATTCAAATGCTGAGACCAACTAATTAGCACATTTCAGTTAGCAAAGGATTTTCTTTCATATAAGATAATTAAAAAGAAAGACAAACAAATTTGAGGGGAACATAGCCTCAGAAACTATTTGGAAAGAAGGAAGGAGACAGCAGCACATAGTCTGGTCCATATTAAGGACACCAAGTATATATATGGGAAAAAACTGAATTGTTAATGCTTAATGACCTTAGCTATTGCTGTAGAATGGACCCTTTCTTTGGAGAGTGAAGGAAATCACCTATGCATTCTTTAAAATTTTTAGTACAGTTTGTTTTATATGAAGCTTTACATACAGTAAGAAAAGCAACTCTATGAAGGGACAAGGAAAAATCATACTGTTTTAAGAAGATATAAACCATACATTCTAAATCATAAGTTCCTTTGGATGTTTTGGTTTTACAGGTATGTTAACAGTTCTATTTACTTTGTAACTAAAATAAATTAATGAACTGCATATATTAAAAAGTATGATTTACATAAAAATTTGTATATTAATTATGAGCATCAATTTCCCCAGTAAGTTCAGGTACAAAGAGAACATCAAGGCTGAAGTGATTTTTCTTAAGGACTGAACGGTGAAGGGCTGGATTCGTTTTGGGGGGTGTGTCTGCAGGGGTGAGGGTTGGGAACAGACAATGCATTTCTTTACTTGGAGTATTGATCCATACATTCCATCTTGTTAAACATGTCCATAGAATAAAAATACATATTAAATCCTCTGCGAGCCACATAGAGGGCTCTAGTTGTCAAGATTGATATCTTTCTTCTTGTTAGCTAAAAGTTTAAGGATGAAGGAATGGTGTTAGTAACACTGCAGCCGAGTGAGCATCTCAGAGAGGGTTCTCCATAGATCTGTCCAGAGGAGCAATAGAAACTAAGGAAGCAGCAGTGCTTAACTGATGAGTCTCCCATACCTGCTGGCTAACTTTCACTCTTGATCACACCCAGGTTCAGCTCAAGGTGAAGTGGATAAGAACAGCCAGCCAGCAACTCCTGCCCCAACCCCCATCTCATGACTTTATCATGTGGCTCTAAATTTGGCTTTTCAAAAACTCTCAAATTTTAAATTTTTCAGGCAATGAAATCAGACATGTTTTAGAATTAAAAATCAGCACTGTGTACTGCCATGCAAAAAATCTAAATGGGCATATAGACAATTTCCCCCCACATTTTTCCCTACATGGACAGAATGAGCATTTAACAAAAGTTTAAAAAATGGTAAATTCCTAAGTAATCAACTTGTCAAAAAATCACCATACAACAGGGTTCTTTAGTCAGTAATTAAGATGTGTCAATGGGCCAATTTACCCAGTAGTTTATGATCTAGCCAACCTGTACCACAGAACACCTAAGAAAGAAGGTAATTCTTTAAAGAAATGTGTGCTTTCAACAGACTCTCCAGGTCTTCAAGTAGTGGGCAGCTTTTCATCTCCCTAGTTGGCAGGACGCTCTTCAGGGGCCAATTTGGCATAGTCTTATAGTACTCATAAGCCTCCTCTTACTCCTTTCTAAAAACATATGCACTTATACATTTTTCAAGGCCTGTACATAGAACACAGAGGAACTTTCAGGTGATAAAGCTGTTCTGCATGTACCGTAAGGTGGTGACAGGCCATGACACATTTGTCAAAGCCCTCAGGATGCACCACACCAAGAGCAGACTCTTGATGTAAGCTGTGAACTTTGGGCCCAGGGCTGTAAAAGATCATGCAGTCTGTCAATCATAATAAATGCAGAGCCCTTCTGGTGGGAGGTGTTGCCAATGGGGGAGGCTGTGCAGGTGTGGGGCAAAGGGCATATGGGAAATGTCCTTTTAATTTTGCTGCAAAATGAAAGCTCTTAAAACCTTAAAAAACAAAACCACTGGAAAAGTGATTCATGTGTTATCTTTGCCTTTATTCAAACAACAAAGGACATGAGAAGTAGAGTATTATATTTAATAGTGAAGGTGAGAACCAATCAACATCTTCTAAACTATGAGCAATTTAGAACCTCTGACATCAGAAAACAGATGATCAGAAATAACAATATGAGGCACATGATAAAAATGATTTGTTTCACTTGGTTTTAAAGTGACTAGTCAGATGTTGGGAAAGGTAGATCGCCATCATTCATTTGTGTGTTCACCTTGGATGTGGGCTGGATCATTGCCAGAAGTCTGAATTCTTAGGAGAGCCATTTAAATCTTTAAATAAATGGAGTTAGTATTCACGTAACGTACTCCAACAGTTAAAATTCTAAATCAGTTTACTACAGTTGAGTTGATCTTAAAAAAATATCAACCTTTGGGAAGAGAGAGGTAGAAGTGAGTCTAGATTAATAGAATTTACAGTGTAGTTATGGTGATGTTAAAAAATACATCTTTCTCTCAACAATTATTTTGTGTTCTAAATGAGGTAAAATTTGTAAAAGTTTGCGTTAAAGGAACATGGAGGGCACTCTGGTGAGAACAACGATGAGGTTTATTTTTGCTACAAGGTCAGAGGGCGTACATTAATTGCTGTTTGTCAACTGTGAACTTCATACTACATTGTCCACGGATAGATTAATAGGCATCACCCCATTAGAGAAGCTTCACAAAAAAGCCAAACTCAGGGAATACAACCTATTGATTCACTTAGATCTCATGGATGTGATGGTAGGTCTCTTGGGTTACAATAGATAGGGATGAGGGGAAGCACATTCCTTCCTGGCCTCCCCCATTGGAGAAGATGTGGGTGTGTGCTCCCAGCCAGCTGGGTACCAAACACAGGTGACTGGATTTGAGCTACTGCATGAGAAATGACTGACACAAGAGATCAAAATAAATAAGGGCAACAAGCTGTTCTTTACATCTAAAAGTAGCTGAAAATTTTGAAAAGGTTTTCACATTAGCACCATGAACTATGATGAAACCCCATTTCTTTCACTGTGACAGGGCTGGATGCAGTTGGGAAGCCAGGGCGGCGAGCTGGAGGCTGCTCCGTGTCTGCTTCACAAACAGAAGCTCTCTTGCAGTTTTAGAACAATGGGGTCTGTGGAGCCAGTAAAACCTGTACAGTATCACCTCTTTGATTTTCTTTTCAGGTGGATTTTCCTGAACTGGGGGTAGTGGTCGCAGGACTGCTTTTTGGTAGAGGAAACCCAAGTCCTAAGCCTTTTGGCCTCTGTAAGGCTTGGATGGGCTCCGCAATGCCCTTGCCGTCTCGTCCCAGGCCTGATCCCGGCGTCCAGCCCATGTTCTGGAGCATTCTGTTTCCAATGTTGCTTTCTAGAATTGGTTGGGCATTTTCTCCTACAAATCCTGGAATGATAAAATGACATTATCACAGACACAAGTGAGGATGCTCTCAGGCTCCTAAGCTGTTCTTTCAACAGGGCACCAGGGAGAGTAGTTGGTTCCTGTTTGCATAAGTAGCACAAAACTTTGATTAGAGTGGAGTTACACTGCTTAGTAGCTGAATACTGAACTCTCTGGGGCCTTTGTTTTCTCATCTGTAAACCAGGCCTACCATGAATGTGCACTGACTTAACACAGTTGCAGTGTTTGCCCCATCATTCCCTCTGAGGCCTCCAGGGACAAAAGATGCTCACTCTTCAAAGATCTGCGGATGTCTGTGGAATATCAGCTCAGGCTTAAGTCTTGCATATTTCTGCTCTGAATTGTGGGTTGTCTTCCTAGATAGTTTGGAGGTTGAAATGAGCAGCTGTTGACAAGATCACACATTATCCTCAAAGGTATGTGAATCAGCTACCTCACTGGCACAAACTCACACCCCTCTCCACCCATTTTCCATCCTCCATTTTTCCTCCGGTTTGTGATTACGCCAGCATCTTCTACCCTACCGCCAAGCTTCCAAAGTCCTATTCTTTCTCTAAGTTTGTGCCTTGGATGATCATGTAGGGTCCAGAAGATCCCCAAACACAAGTAACAGCAAAGACAGCACAGATGGAACTGCAGAGTATGTTTGCTTGCTTAGCATGGGTGGTGTTTTCATAAATAACCAATTATGATTCTCTAAACTAAATATACATATTTAAGATATGTACATCTGAAAAATAAAATAATAACAAAAGGACGATCAGAGTTGAATCTACAAGTCATTAGGTACTTTGTATCTGATGCTGGGGCAAGAACAGGAGGACTACCTCTCTTTTGATCTGATTGGTAGAGGAAAACTGCAAAGTGCCAGAGTTGAGATTTAATAACTAAAACTCTTAATTGCTACAACCATTAATTGGTATAAAGCCCACTATTGAACATTTGGTATATCAATCTTCAGTGCATTCTAGGATTGAGAACAGACTGTTACCATTTGCTAATAAATTCATTAAAAGGAGTCAGAACCAGGTTACCACAATATGAGCTGGTTTAGAATTTGTTAAATGGGTTCTTTACTCATTGAAACGAGAGTCATATCATAGGAAAAACCTTCCCCTGCCAATTGCTTAACAGCAATGCCTGGGGAAGGGGGATGGTATTCTTGATGACCATTGTTTATTGCTGGACCAGAGCCAAAGCCAAACCAGCACATACATAGATTTTTATCTCTATCTAAACCAGAAAAGTAGAAAATATAAACAATGGCTTTTTTAATTCCAACCAAACCCAAGAAAGAAAACCCTTTTGTCAAAATGACTCTTGCTTAATGCAATAAGCAAAAGTGACTTAAAATACTTATCTTGAAATTATGATTTTGGTGGCAACCCAGACTGACCATGAAAGTAGGCAGTTTTATCCCAAACAACTGCTGATCAGGTTTTTCAGGTCAAGCAGTGTGGGTACATTTTGTCTCATGTGCCTGATATTTTAGTGATTGCCAGCAATTAATTTAATTCCAAGTGTAAGTTAAAAATCACATCAGAGGCCTAATGCTGCCAGGCTACAACAGCTGTTTAGTCACTTTTGACACAAGAGTGTTGTTTCGCAACCATCTCCATCCGGTAGGTTTGTCATTGGTTCTAGCAGCTAAAGAATGTCAGAGCCCTTGGCACTATCTTCACAGGGTTTTCTTAAGAGAACGGGGGAAACCAGCCTCAAAGAAACAGCCCCTAGAGTCTCCCCCTCTATCCCTTGGGGGGCACCTTCCTTTGAGCCCCGCCTCCTAGGTCCAGGTGTGCACACTTAACTCATGCACACACCCATTGGGCCAGGTGTGTGTAATCATGGGGAGGTTGCAATACTTCAGGTACTGGTCACCGAGGCTAACGGCAGTGGCGGAAGGGTGTGAAAATCCCCAGTTTACATTTACCTTACATGTGCGCAAAAGTTCAGGTTTAATTTTTGGTTAATAACAGTTAAAAATTCGGTTAACATTTAAGAAAAAAATGAGACCAATGTAGAACATTTCTGCAAGAACTGCTAAACTATGCTCAATTCTCAGCTTTTCAAGGGAACAGCACAGGTGACTAATTCACTATATAGTATTGATAAAATACTAGTATTTCAAGCATGGGGGTCCAGGACTGGCCTTGCTGCTCTGTCCACATCAGTGTCTTTATATTGGGGGTGGGGGGTGGGGGGAAGAATCCATTCTTTCTCTGTTTTGAATGCTGAATTCAAATATATCTCTTTTTACTAACATCCAACAAAATAAAATATAATCTTGTATTTTGATGGAAAATAACAAATAGAAAGGCAGGGCATTTCATTTCGCTAGTGCTATATCTTTTCACATAGAAATGGAGATTCCTGAACACCAAAACAATGGCTTTTCCATATAACCTTAAACAACATAACTGAGACTGTATTTTTCATGGAAAATTTTTCTGCCATTGGTCTCTCCTCCTTTCTTTATGAGATTAAGATGTGGGAGTGGAGCAACGCAGGCTCAGCACAGCATAGTACAACCATAATTTCCTTTCCTTTGGCTCCTGGCAGAGCTAAATCCTTTAAGTCCCTTCCTAGAAAGCTCTCCCCCGGCTCGAGCAATTTTAGCAATATGCAGTCAGCTAACCCTTCAGCAGCTCCGGCTCCCAGCCCCCTCCATGCTGGATCTCTTATATCTATTACAGCTGGGTCAGTCCTCGCCCCTCAAATCTTCCAAAGAGTATTGTGGATGGCAATTCACTTGCGTAATTGGCTCAAGAGATGAAAATCTTGTATCGGCCTCTCTTAGCTGCTAATCTATCCAGCTGACTGCAAGCCTAATTGGCAGCTTGTTTAGTAATTTGGCTCCTAAAGTGTTGTATTGATGTTGGATAAACAACCAATGGAAGGGGAGGTGACACATGCTGCTCCCCCCATCACAGCCAGTGCACGCTCAGCTCAGCCTCTACATTATTCAGGTGGTGGTGTAGGGTTTATGCTCACCACTGTCTCCCATCCTCTTTTCCCCATCACTCCACTAGCCAGCTGAGCAGCAAGGCTACTATTATTATTATCATCATCATCATCATCATCAATATCTGTGTCATTAGAATTGGGAGTTCCATACTGTCCTCTGTGTAACTAATTTAGGGACACGGAGTTTTGACTTCTGGTCAAAGCTCAAGCATGAAGCACAGTTGGAGAAAGTGGTAGGTGTTATCACTCTTTGTCAAGTGTTTTAATTATTTCATTAATACAAAAAAACCTCACTAATTCTGTCCAATCTACATTTTATCTGCAATGATCATAGATGTTTTTCCTGGAATTTCATCAAATCCAGTTGAAACAGTTAAATTACTTTAAAAAGACACTTTTTAAATAATGAAATTTTAATGCAAAACTGGTTTCTTTTATCTTAAGAGATGCAGACTTTTTAGAGCATAAAAGACATGATTTATATTGACATGTTGGAGAAAAGTGTGCTTTTATAAATGGAAGCTTTGGTTACACAGAAATACATTTTTTTCTGGAATGATTATAAAAGAATATTGTGAATAGTGTTTTGGCTGGCAAAACACTGGAAAAAAAACTGGAAAAAAAACTCTTACAAATAAGATAGTTCTGGTTCTTGATGCACAGGATTGTTTATTTGTATACTATCATCAGGGCTATTTATAGTATAGTTTGCCCACTCCGTGCCAGGCCCATGGCACACTGGTAGGCACATGGCATCCATCTTCTCCTGTCCTTATAACAACTATGCAAGGGGGTGGGAGAGGATAATAAAGGCTCCAGGGAGATAAAGTAACTTGACCATGTCCACACTGAGAGTGAGCTAACATTCAAACGTACCCTGAAAACCGTCGCATTCTCCATTTTCCACACTGCCTCCTTATGGGAATTAGTAGCAAATAAATTATTTCAGTGGAGAGGATGTTTCAAGCCATTTAAAAAATTTGTGGGGTTTTATGTGAATTGCAAGCTCAGTCTTCTCAATGTGCATAAGCACAATCTAAGGCACAGAGAGCCTGACTTGCTGAAGTAACAGGATGATGAGCAAAGCTCTCACAGATGATCAGTACCTCCATGGCCACTGTTTTTCTGGATAAACAAAAAGGCTATGATTGGCCACATTTTTCAGATGAAACTTGGTCTGAGTAGGTGATGCACCTGGCTCAAATTCAGCTAAATGGAAATTGTCCCAGTTAAACTTTGAACTAAGGACAAATATTACCTTGACTGAACAATGAACTTAAAATAACATATAACCAATATTTTTCACTATGTCTTTCTTCTGCCATATTTTCCCAGAAAATTTAAATTTTAATCTTTTAAAACCACTGGAAAAAGGACTAATCTTAGCATAGCAAGTCTGTCCAAAAAGTGTTCCAATTCTCTTAAAATACCTCAAGATTCATTTTATTTTTTATATAACCAGTTACTTTAGTTTTCTTTTTTTTTAAATTTTTTTAAAATAATTTTTTATTTATATATATTTCACATCATTTCAGTCCCTGGGGGTCACCCACCGCCTCCCCTTCCCACCTGCTCCAGCTGGTCCCCATTCTCCCCTTGTGCAGTTTCATTTGGTTGACCATATATTAGTGAAACCATTTGGTTTCTGTCCCTTTCTATCTGACTCGTTTCTGCTAGAATGATTTCTTCTAGGTACATCCAAGTTTCCATAA